>JAZKJV010011078.1:600000-773523 GCA_037367405.1 Ottelia alismoides
CGGGCATTCCAGAAGGCCCTTAGCCACCACATCACTAGAGCATCATAAAGTGGCTAATATTTCAGAGTCTGAATCCAACACCAACATGGGCTTCATTAGCTAAGAATTAACACTGGTGGATGTGATTCAGAAACAAGTTCAGGACTTACAGCCGCTGCAAGAGTTGGAGAAACTCTCATCTCTACCTCAGCAGCTGAGTGATCTCACGAAGAAGGTTTTAGAGCTTCAACTTCAATACCAGCAGGCTCAATCTTCTTTGACTGCACAACCTGCACGGAGGACTTTACCCGCTCCACCCACTCGTCAGATACATTTTGTTCAGAGCGAGCCCGAGACTCCACAGATTGATTTGCATGAGGATCAGTCTCATGCCAATACCAGTCAGATCATCAATGCTGCAGATATCGATGTTGAGCCTCAAGTCACTCTTGAGATCAACGGGATTTGGTATACTCCGATTCAGCAACTGAGTGTATCGCATCATCAGCAGCAACAGTACAGCCTACCGTAGCATGGACGTCCACACTTACAGCACCGACAGAACTTCACGCAGCAGCAGTCTCACCAGCATGCTTATCAGAGACCACATTCCTATCAGTATCATGCTAACCATTCACAGTCATATCATTATTAGTAGCAATAACAATCTTCCTTTACATCGCAGAGATCCTCCCAGCCTTACACCTCACAGCAATACACGCTAAGGTAGAAGAGAGTAGAAAGCCAGGGTCACCACACCGAACCTGAGATGTATTCACATGCCCAGGCTTTAAATCAAATCATGGATATGTTGAGTACGCTTCAAATTGCACACAAGACAGAGATGGAGCAGGTTAACCATCGTATGGATGAGTTAACTGCACCGAAGACCACTCTCCCACCCCAGCCTTAGATGAATTTGGATAACAAGAGGAGGCATCCAGATCAGGTAGACAACACTACAGGTACGATCTCTTTTCCTAATTTTTATCTAACTTCATTCGTCTCACGAGCGGTAGATCACCACGAGCACCTGCTGGAATAGAGGAGAAGGCACTTGATGAGGAGCAAGAGCAAATCCATGAGCAACCAGATTCTGATGTTGAGGAGGAAAACCAATACATTGATGAGGACCACCATGAAGATCAGAGAGAAGGGAGCGATGCCGAAACAATTGGCATGGATACCGGCGAGACAGATGATGATATCACACCAGACCATGCAGATACTCCCGATAAAAAATGTTTCTTCCCCTGTTTTAGAGAGTTTTGTACATAATTCTGAAACTCTCGATGTACAAGCTGATTCTGAATTCAATAAAAAGTCTAATTTCCTCATTCATGATATTGTTCCTTTTCCTGATGCTTTGTTTGGAAAAGGAAAGAAAAATACCAAAAAGAATGTTGTGACTCCAGAGACTGAAAGACTATTGAAATATCACATCTTTTTGAAGATTCCACTTCACGATGCCTTGGATCATTTTCCTATGCTCAAGAATCAGTTGAAAAATCGATGCACTACGCGTAGGAAAAAGAGATCACAAACAAAGAAACATGTTTTGACCAAGGCTACATCCTGCGTTATTCAGAATAAGTTACCTAAGAAAAAGAAGGATTCAGGAGCACATTATGTCAGATGCGAGATCGCAAATGCCGCATTCGATCACACTCTATTAGATAACGGTTCCTCGATCAATTTGATACCATCTTATTTATTCGATAAACTTGAGTTAGGTCCTCTTTACAAATCCCGCACGATCCTTCAGTTTGCTGATAGATCCGTAAAGAGACCTATGAGCATATTAAGGAATGTTATCGTAACCATACAGGGCTTGAAATTCCCAGTGGACTTTACTGTCCTGGACATGGATTGCCCTACACAGTTACACCTTACCCCAATCATTCTTGGGAGGCTTTCTTAGAGACCGCAAAGGCTCTCTTCGATTATGATACAGGGAAGGTATCTTTTCATGCCGAGGGCGAGAAGGTACATACAGAGATGGTGAGAGAATCAAACACATCCAGTGATGCATCTTCCGATTTCTTGAGTTCTTTAGCCACCCGTGATTACATGGATGAGGTTCGCCCTGACGACCTTGAAAGGTATCGAGTAGAGACCCAAGATTGCTTAACAGAGGATGGGTCTGAGACTATAGTTGGAAGTTCTTCAGAGGGTACCTTATATTTCAGTATGGATGGCGTGAAGCAGATGGATCAAAACTCTGAGGAGTTTATTGCAGATCTCTCAGATTCAAAATCTTTACATGATTCCTCCACTTCAGATAATCAAGAGATAGAATTTCATTTAGCTGATTTGTTTTCCTCTAGTCATTCTGAGGATGAGCATAGTAGCGAGTCGGATGATGTTTTAGACATCTTCTGTAGTCCGACTTTAGAGCATATTGAAATGGTGGATAATCATACTACAGAAAAATCCATTGTCGATACAGATCCCAATACACATATAGATGAAGTTTCAGCAGAATCAGAGCCTACCTTACCAGAGCTGAAGTTATTGCCACCAAGTATGAAGTATGCTTTCCTTGCGGGTCCACATCAACAGTTTCCGGTCATTATCAGCTCATCTTTGACCGAAGAACAGGAATCTCGTCTGATGGAGGTTCTTGAAAGAAACCGCAAGGCTATTGGGTGGACTATATCCGATCTCCGCAGGATTAATCCTGCTTTGTGTTCTCATTATATATATCTCGATCATGACAGCAAACCTTCCAGAGTATTTCAGCGTAGGCTGAATCCAGTTTTACAAGAGGTTGTCAAGAAAGAGATTACGAAATGGTGCGACGTAGGGTTCATTTATCCCATCTCCAACTCTGAATGGGTCAGCCCATTACATGTTGTCCCGAAAAAGTCGGGAATTCAGATGATTAAGAATGAGAGTAGAGAGGAGATTCCAAAGAGAGTAACCACGTCATGGCGGGTGTGCGTTGATTACAGGAAACTGAACGTCGCGATGAAGAAGGATCACTTCCCTTTGCCTTTTATAGACCAGGTTATAGAAAGGTTGGCAGGGAAGGAATACTTTTGTTTCCTTGACGGTTACTCCGGATACAACCAGGTAATCATTGCTCCTGAACACCAGGAGAAAACCACCTTCACTTGTCCGTTTGGCACGTATGCCTTCAGACAGATGCCCTTTGGATTGTGCAACGCCCCCGCTACTTTCCAGAGGTGTATGCTTGCTATTTTTGCAGACATGGTCGATGATTTTCTAGAGGTCTTTATGGATGATTTTTCGGTCTATGGTGAGTCCTTTGATGATTGTTTAGCACACCTAGACCAGGTTCTTCAGAAATGTTGTGAAGTAGATCTTGTTCTGTCTTGGGAAAAGAGCCATTTATGGTTACACACGGGATCGTATTGGGGCACGTCATCTCCCAGCGAGGCATGGAGGTTGACCCTGCCAAGGTGGATGTCATCAAGCGCCTCGAACCGCCATCCAACATTAAGCAGTTACGGTCATTTCTGGGGCATGTCGTCTTTTATAGATGGCTTATCCAGGATTTCTCCAAGATTGCCTGATCGTTAACTAAATTATTAGGCAAAGACATCGAGTTCTTGTTAGATGATAAATGTCTTAAGGCCTTCCTCACATTAAAGGAAATGATTATCAGTGCTCCTATCTTACAACCACTTGATTGGTCTCTACCCTTCGAGATCATGACGGATGTTTCAGATTTCACGGTCGGGGTTGTATTAGGACAGAGGAGGAATGGACTTCCTATTGCTATCCACTATGCCAGCAGAACCTTAGATGATGCTCAGCATAATTACATAGTGACAGAAAAGGAGATGTTGGCAGTGGTGTCCGCTTTAGATAAATTCAGATCTTATCTTCTTGGCCCAAAAATCACAGTATATACAGATCATTCAGCTATCCGATTTTTGATGGAAAAGAAGGATGCCAAGGCACGCCTTCTTATATGGATTCTCTTACTTTAGGAATTCAATTTGGACATCAGAGACAAACTTGGGTTAAAGAATGTGGTAGCTGATCACCTCTCCCGATTACAGACAGAACAACTTTCAGATGAGTACATGACAGAGATTGTAGAGAGATTTCCAGACGAGAGCTGCAGTTACTGAACTTCCATGGTATGCTGATATAGTGAATTTTCTGGTTACACAGAAAAGTCTACAGGGATGGCCAAAGGATCGAGTCGATAGACTAGTTTCCGAGGCACGATACTACCATTGGGAGGATCCGATTCTTTTTCATGAGGGACTGGATTTTGTTTACAAGCGTTGTATTCCTCAGGAGGAATATAATAGTGTCCTCATTTTGTTCCATTCTTTAGAGGCAGGGGGACATCACTCATGGAAGAGGATAGTGCAGAAGGTACTTCAAAGCAGATTATGGTGGTCGACTCTTACTAGAGATGCTTGTACGTTCGTGAAGAGTTGCCCGGATTGTCAGAGAGCAGTAGGGACAGTCCGTGCTAGAGAAGCAATGCCTATGCGGCCTATCATTATTTGCGAGATCTTTGACGCGTGGGGCATAGATTTCATGGGATCGTTCCCTTCCAGCAGCGGCTTTGAGTACATTCTTCTCGCTGTAGATTATGTTAGTAGATGGGTGGAGGCTATACCCGCACGAACCGCAGACAGTAAGATAGTTTGCAAGTTCCTAAGGGAACATATTATTTCACGATTCGGGATTCCTCGTATTCTTATTTCAGATGGGGGTAGCCATTTCATTAATAAGGAGGTCAAAAAGCTAGTGAAGCAATACGGAATTTATCACAGAGTAGCTTCTCCTTACCACCCACAGACTAACGGCATGGCTAAATCTCAAATAGGGATGTGAAATCAATTCTCCAGAAATTAGTATGACCGGATAGGAAGAACTGGTCGCAGCTTCTAGATCAGGCTCTTTGGGCATATCATACTGCATATAAGACTCCCTTAGGTACTTCACCATTTAGACTTGTTTATGGGATGCCATGCCATTTGCCTGTAGAGATCATGCACAAATCTGAATGGGCTATTTGAGAAATTTCACTTGATGCATAGAAAGAAGGAGCCAAGAGAAAGATAGATCTGAATGAGCTAGTAGAGTTTCGAAATCAGGCATACGAGAACACTCTCATTTATAAGGACAAAGTGAAGAAATGGCACGATAGACATATTCGACACAAGATCTTTGTCTCGGGGCAGAAAGTCTGGTTGTTCAGTGCAAGATTGAGAATTTTTCTTGGCAAATTGAAAAGCAAGTGGGAAGGACCTTACATAGTCAGAACGGTGCACGACAATGGAAGCATAGCTATATCAGATGTGTCACATGGTGCAGAGCCGTTCGTGGTTAACGGGCAGATGCTGAAGCATTTCGTAGAGACTACTAATCATCTGGCCCATGTTCAAGTGATCTACTTTGTACATGGCTCATGATCATTCTTTCACTTTATCTCATCCTGTACAAAGACCTTTGAGCCCTTCGATTTTTGGAGATCCATAACACTTGTATATTCTTTGTAGACCACAATCATCCCCATTTTTGCTCGTCTTCTATGCTTAGGATAGCAGATCCTAAGTATAGGGGGGCTGATTGTTCGTTGATTAGCGTTTTCTATTTTGTTCTATTACATTTGTATATCCTTTCTTTGTCACAAATTACTGGTCCCCGGTTCTTGGCTACACTCTTTTCTATAATTAGGATGCCTTGTCCTAAGTATAGGGGGGGCGAGTGATTTCTATGATCACATTTTCTTTATTTCTTTTGTTCCTTCGTTGTATACTCTTTTCACTCAGTCACCTCGTTTTTGCTCTTCCGGTATACTTACGATGACCTGATCGTATGTATAGGGGGGTTGACTGATTTGTATTCTCTTATTCTTTTTCACCCACTTTTACTTAGCACGAGTTATGTCCTCCTTTTTCTCTTTTGACGCTATGAGGACATAGCACAAGCTAAGTATAAGGGGTTCGTATATATTGTGTATATACTTTTTTCCATAACTTGTACTTTTGTGTATTTTCTTTATCTATAAAATTCATAAAAAGTGGGTGAGGGTTAATTTAAAATCCATCTATTTATTTATCTATTACTTATAAAATCCTTGTAAATAAGTAAAATATGTTTAAAATATGTAATTAAAAGTTCGTAAATTAAAATATGTATTTAAAATCTGTATAATACTTATTTAAAATCCTATCTATTCAAATCTATGTAAAAATCATTTAATCCTTGTAAAATTCTCTGTATATAAAATCTATAAAATGCATTAAATATTTAATTCAAATAAAATATATTTTGTAAAAAACTTGTACAAATATTTGTTAATAAAAATCAGAAAATCCATAAAAAATACAAAGTCTCAAAAGTCATAAAAATTACAAAACCCTTAAAATCTATAAAAATGAGTAAAATTCAGAAAATATAATTCACAAAAACATGGTTGCATTTGCATTCCTATTTTTCAGAATAAGTTTGATATCTGGAACTAAGGATTGAGTATAGTCTAAAAGATGGAGCTTGATCATGGCCTTTAACTTTCATTGTAAGGAGCCTAATTAGGATCTAGATAGACTCTTCGGGTCTTTGACTTAAAATCTTTGGGTTCCATAAGACCATATTTGGGAAAACAACTCATATGTGCTTAAGTAGACCACTTGGTGTCATCCGTACAAATATGCACTAGTGAACCAATCTTGGACACATGCACTTTACACTTATCTCGACTTGCATGGAGTTGCGAAGGGCACTACATCTTGGTAGTGTGTTTCTATCCTTGTCTTTGCAGCACTGCCGTCTAAAGACGGGAGAGATTGGGATTGCGATAGTTGCTTCGGATGAGGGAAGGATCTGCTGACACAATTTTTTCTAAGACCTCAAAAAAGGGAACAGAATAAAAGATGTTATATCCGTCGAGGCACAAAGAGATGAATGCAGTGCAAGCAAATTACAAAGCCAAATCAAAGAAGAAGCCACCAAATACAAATATGACCACAATGGTACAAGCTTCCACCAAAAATTCCTGCACATCTTAGTGGAGACTTAGATACACCGGTTGAGCTTGACAAGGAGATGCATCTAAATTGGTCGCACTTCATTTCTTTTCTCATTCTTCTACTTCCTCTCTATATTCAATTGTGGACATAGCATCAACTGACCTCAGAAGGGAATACGTCCCTCCCCGAGGAAAGAGTAGCTTGATGAGGAAGCAATGGAAGTGTATAGCTGGGATGGACGGTTTCTTCGCCTCTTTAAGCAGGAAGAGCTAAATCAATTCACACACTGTACAAATTGACTTCAAGGTTGATAGAGTTTGCGATATGAATAAGTGAGTCTGAACTAGCTGATGAGGTGATCTTGAATAAGGATTTGTAGAACTTGAGGACTGTTGAGGATAAAATCCTAATCCTAGTTAAGGATCTCACAAAATGCTTTTTTCAGGCCCGATCGAGCTCTGTCCTTTGTCTGTTCTCATGAATTGGTTTAGGAAAATAAATTCATTCTAACTTTCTTTCTTTTTCACTTATTTTTCAAATAAGTGTTTGCTAAGGGACTAGCAAAGTTTAAGTATAGGGGGTTGATGAATCCATGATTCATTAACTTTTCTGTCGTATTTGTCTTAAAACCCTTAACAAATACATGTAAATATGCATTAATTCCCATCTTTTATCAAAACATCATTCATGAATAAAAATGCACTTTTAAGCATCAAAAATATGTAAATAAATAAAGAATAAAAAAGGATAAAAATAAAGAAAAGAAAATAAGGCAGATTATAGATATTTATATATGTACAATATGACTCAGATAATATAAATACAGATGCAAGATATATTTATATAACCTAACTCCTGAGACCAAGTCAGCATGGATTGGTCGACAAACCAATAAGTAGGGGGAGATAAGGAAAGAAAATCATAAAAATAAATTAAGATACACTTCACACACTTTTCACTATTTATCAAATAAATACCAAAACTTCATTGATTTTTCAATTAATTCATATGTATATATTTTTCTCCAAATTCATTTCCTAATTATTTCTAAAAATGTATATAAAAATATAAAAATAAGTTAAAAATATTATATTGTATATATGCTAAGAAATCCTACTTTTAAATTGTCAAAATCTCAACTTCCGAACATCATAACTTCCTCATACTAACTCTAATTTCACTCTACTCACCTTTAAAGTTCATAAAATAATATTCTTTAATTAATAGAGGTGGTTTCATTGAATTCAGAGTCCGTTTACAAAAAGTAAGTTTTGGGACCTAATGACAAAGGGGTTTCTGGGCTATTTATTTTATTTAGAACCCATTATTTATACTTTTATTAATCTTATAGTTTTTAATTTTTTATGATATTTTATTTTCATCATGATTTATTCCATAATTTTGGAGCTTATTTATTAGTTTAATAAAATCCAAAATCTTAATTTATAGATAAAACTTAATTTGTTAACCTATGCATGTATTTATTAATATATTTAAATTAATTTATTAAAATCTATAGAAATTCACAAATACTTTATTTGTTATTATAATAATTAAGAAAATATAAAATTAATTATTTATTGAATTAAAAATTCAATACATATTTATTAAGTATTGTTTATACTTATTTATTAATATAATATTTATACTTCGAATAATATTTATTATTTACAAAAATTAATTATACCATAATTTAGAGAATTTAATTATTTACGTTTTTTATTTTTACACTTATTCAAAATAATGTTATTTACTATTTATTATATAATTTATACTCTATTTAACATTCTAGCCAACCAGGTGCTGACACGTGTCAGCACCTGGCTCTTCTTCCTCAAGGAGCCGGTGGTAAGTTTGTTCTACCCGACCATTTTCATCTAATTTTCCAGCTCGACACCTAACCACTTCAATCGATCTAAACCCTCCATCCTAATCTCCTAACAATCCTCTTACTCTCCCGCCATTCGATCTTCCTTGGAGCTCAAGCAAATCCTCTATAAATGGCCATGAAGTTGGCGAGTTCTAACTAACTCTCCCCTAATTGATTCTTCTCCAGAACCATCAGCCGACCACCCAACTTCTCCCCGTGATTCTGGCCAACCAGGGAGGTGACAGCTCCTCGTCTTCAGGCCGTGTGGAAGAAGGGAGATTGGAGGAGACATTCTAAGGTGCAGCGCCGCCTTGTATCACCGCCTCGAGCAGCGTGGAGCTTCGGGAAGCCACCCCGTCGAGCGATCACCAACAGCGGTTCTACACCCTACAAGCACAGGTAATTCATCCATCTTTCACTTTTTATTTCTCGATTCATGTGTCAACATTAGCATAGATAATGGTGTCATTAGCGAGTTAGATCATCCATCTTAGACGCCTTAACGAATTCGAACTTCAATTTTAATCGAATCAACCCCAAAAGGTCACCTTCTATTTTTCCATTTCGCCATTTATCAAACACCATGTTGTCAACTATGCTGGAAATGTCATATTGATCTTGCGATTTTTGACAAATCGGTCGATTCTTGAGCGAATCGAGCATATATCTTCGTCAATTACAGATCTATCAACCATCTGGAGCAATTTCTTATGCAATAGGAATCGCGACTTCTCGCAAATCAAATCTGAAGAGGACTCAATAATAACGAAGCTCCGGGAGTGAAGCCATAACCACCAGCTTCGTTAGCTTTCTTCCGTCGACCTTGACCATCTCTAACCGAGCTCCCCCGCGGGCGATCTAGAGGGGTGGAGGAGCCACCCCTCTGGCCCTGTTGGAGGCCCAAGACCCTCGCCAGCTGCCGGCGAAAATTCAGAAAAGATGCCATCTTCATCAGTGGCCTGAACAACCTCAAGAACCTTCAAGAACACCCGGAGTACAAGCTCGCGACACGTGTCCAGAATGTGGCTCAGATCGCCCTGCATTTTCTAATCTTCGTCGTTCATTGCGAAGGGGTGGAAATTTTGCACCATAAACCCCACCAGCTTCCAGAAATTAAAAGTTGCCTCCATAGTTTCCAGTAATTGCGATTAGGTCCCAACGCAGGGACTTAATTGTAATAAAACTTATTTATTTTATATTTTAGCCCCTCTTGGACAATTTTGTAACAGAAATAAAATATTTTCTTGCATTTTGACCCTTTTCTTGTAAGGGTCATTTGAACCTCAAATTTTTAACATTTTTCCGTGAATTTTCTAGGGTAGCTTGATAACTACCCAAAGGATTTTTCGAGTATTTTCCCCAAATTTTTCGTCGCTTTCTTGTGTTGTTTTGATTCTTGTCTTCTCGAGTTTGTTTTAAAACCGAATTTGTTCACCATTTCTTTCATTGTAAAATCAATAATGAAAAAGGGAACTTTTGGTTGGAATTTATTCCTTGTCTCGAAACCCGTGGTTTGAGCATTCTACTTCCTTGTGTTTGACCCAGGCACACTTACCTGGATAAATAAAATAGTGTAAGGTTTAAATAGGAGAGAAGCCAATTAATCCACTTCACTTTCTCTCTCCTATTTTAACTGTCTTTTGTTTGATTTAATTCGGATCTCTTTGCGGTTCTCTACACCAACAACACAATTCTTAACCGCAATCGGATCCGAGTTTTATCAGTAGTTTGATTCCCAGCTTTTCTTATTAATATTTCTTTGTCATTTTTTGTGTGTTTTGTGTCGTCCTTTATCTGACCTTAATTTATTTTCGTGCGAGGAAAATAAGGAGTCGAAGGCGCTTCACCAGGCGAATCGAGTAGCTTGCATTTAAATATTTTGTGTGATTGTGAGGACTTGTAATAGTTATCATTTTCATTATTTTTGCATTTTTTCCAGCAGTTCCCGTTTGGGTTCTTACGGGTGTAAAGATAGTGGAAACGTGTCCCCATGTGCTGTGTGGATTGCTTTTTTGTAGATTAGGCTTGCACTTGCAGCTCTTAGAGCTACTTTAGGAATTGCTTGTGCTCGTAAAATTCTAGGACCATACTTCACACATAAAAGATGCACTTCGACCGCAGATCTAGCCAAATTCAATCTGTGCTTCACTCGCTAATAGAAATGCATGTTTAGAAGTGGATTTTATCGCCTTCATTTGCATATAGTGTAAAGTTCTCAATTCTGTTCTGCATCCTGCATAAAAGCGAAGGGATCAATGTAAGTCTTCTCTACTTTGCATCCCATCATTGTTTTATCTTTCATTGGCTTTTCTCAACTCCTTCCCCTTGGTTTTTCAAACTTAGGATAAAAGGAATTGGGAATGGACGATAGGCGTACTTTGCGGTTGGATTAAATCAGCGATCACCTAACTTAAATTCGGGACTGCTAAATAAAATTGACCAAAAAAATCAATAAAATCGGAAATACTGCTTGCAGGAGATTAACCTGGCCTTATTTTCAGGCTGAGTGAGGGTACTAGAGTGTGTGAGCACCCTAGGGCAGAGCCAAAATCCTTGCCGTCCATATCACGTACCCCGATCCGAGCAAATATCATCGACTGAGCTTTGGGTTCAAACTGACCAGCACCAAGTAGCCTCCGCCTGCTTCAGTAGGTAGATAGGGGTGAAATTGCGGTGCACCGCGATAAGTTGCTAGTAGCCTCTGCCTACTCCAGCATGTAGATAGGGGCAAAATTAGAGCCTTGTCAGCCTCCGCTTACTTTGTAGGTAGATAGTGGCAGGTCCTTGAACTTTCGGCTGGTGATAGAAGCAGAGAAAGGAAGGGCATTGGTATCTTAGGCGACAGGTTAAACAGGGGAGACGCATCCGGCTTTTAGCCGACTCCCTATAGGTCGTGTAACCTTTGCTACTTGTCTGATTAATTCATACTTAAACCAACCAGATTAATCGGACTCGGTTTTGAGTCCTTCACTGTGTTAAGTGTGAAAAATAGGGATTGGATTCAATTGTTCACTTCAAGTAGGAGTAAAATCCTATTTCACACTTAGAACTCCCGAATCTTCTTCTCGCCAACCAAGATGACTGACTGGGGGGATATCTACTCCCGATTTGCCAATCTTTCTTTGAGCCCCCCACGAAGCTCATCTTCACCGGCCCAAGTGCAACTTGGGCCAACCCGAGCTCATGACCCTTTTGAGTTCTGGATCCCTTAACCCCAGGGTGGTTACCCTCAAACCAACCATTTTCTCTCCTCTGATCTCACCGAGGAAGACCATTGCCTCGGTAAGAATCCCTTCCTTGATATGTCCTCTAACCTATACCATTTCCTTTACCTAGGAGAAGAGGACAAGATGTCGCCTAAGAAACCCCCAGAGGAAGAGGAACACAGACATGACCCGATACATCAAATCCTTGCCCGCTTAGCCACAGTTGAACAACATAATGCAGATTTGGTGGAAAGGATGGGATGGGTAATCGCGGCAGGAGGAATTGACGAACCCATGGTAGACGCCTACAACCCAGCAGAAAATGAGATGCATAGTTGGCTTGTACCTGTGGTCCCCTCTGAAGCGTTCGAGTTGAAGCCTCATTTTCTAAGTCTACTGCCGAAGTTCAATGGAAATACAAACGAAGAACCATATGCCTTCCTTAGAGACTTCGAGCTGGTTTGCGACAACCTTAGTCACCCTAGGGTTGGGCAAGAATACATCAGGTTGAAGGCCACCCCGTTTGCCTTAGGAGATAAGGTCGCTCATTGGTTGAAAAATCCCAGGGTGAGATGTACGACCTGGATGCAGTTCAAGGATTTATTCTTGAAGAAGTTCTACCCACTCAGTAGGACTAACCAGATGAGAATCCAGATCGCGAGTTTTTCCCAGGGACCCAATGAACCATTTCATGAAGCCTGGGATAGATTCAATGACTTAATTCAAAAATGCCCCTGCCATGGCATTACAAAAGCAATCTTAGTCTAGACCTTGTTCTGTGGCATGACCCCGGAGATGCATGGGTTAGTAAATGCCGCCTGTGGAGGAAGCTATCTGAACAAGAATGAAAATTCCGTATGGAAAATTCTGGAGCAGATGGCAGAAATAGGAAGATCTCATACCACCAGGGCCTGTCAGTTGTCTCCCTCAAGCCTATCCAACGAGACAACTAGAAGGACTGTCACGGATCTGACAAACGACCTCATCCTCAGCATGGGGATAATAACTGACAAATTAACCATGGTCAAGCAGATTTACAAGAGGGTCACTGACCTTGAGGTACTCTCGCAATTGCCGAAACAAGTGGAGGAACTAATTGAGAAGGTAGACAAGATACGACTACCTGCCCCTTCTGCACCACCTGTACCTGTACACCGAGTTCATCTTGTACAAGAACAGGCATCGGGGCCTCAGAGTAGCTGGGTAGAGGAGCAGACATACAATCAGCAGGAGCAGCACACACCCCCACAAGTGGAGACAGGATACGAGAGGCCTCCGTAAGTGTTCGAGATCAACGGTTTGTGGTACAACCATGACCCTTCGGCAGACAGTTAGGGATAGGGAATGATCAGCCACATCGACCGTCCCTAACTTACCAAAAAAATAGCTCTATCCTTGGACCACGCTTTGTAAAGTCCCAACCTAGACAAGGTAACCAGCCTCAGCAACACCAGCAACAGCGTACATTCGACTCGAGCCAGCAGGGCCCTCCACCACCTTCCCATCATCACCAGTACTAGCATGGCCAGCAGGGCCAATTCAGGAACTCATCCTCAAGTCAGCACCAACAAGCCCAGCCCACCAGTGAATTGGAGTCCCTCACCGTGGCGATCCAGACCCTAACTGATAGGGTCCAATAGATTCAAAATGACTACTTGGATATGAGAATCGGTTTGAATCGTGTCTCTCGTACCCAGGACCAGTAGATGGCACCAAAGACCCCAATTCCCGCCCAGGTTCAGGCCAACCCAAATAGCTTGAACTAAGGTCAGAACCGACCACGAAATCATGTATACTATTCATATAACTCTTTATTTGAACATTAGATCCTTTTATACGATAATGTCAATCATATGCCCTCACGAATGGAAGGACCGTGATCGTAACTGATCGGGCACAGGCACCGGAGGAAGATTCCTCCAAGTCTCTACTTGAGGAGAACTTGGAGGCAGAGGAGAAGCCACCACCACCGGCAGAAGAAGAGGACTTTGAAGTCCTCAAAGAAGAATGAGAATCGCACCAGTAGTGAGTCTAGCGAGATCGATGAAGAGCCCGCACCTCCATCTGAGGAGGATGTCCCAGCAGTCGTGGAAGACGCATCACCGGTTTTGCAGCAGAAATTTCTTTTTAGTCAGAGTCATAGTCAGAGTCCGTCCAAGTGTTAGAGTCATGTATAGAACTCAGTTTCTCAGTTCAATGAAAATATTTCAGTTTCGGAATCTAACTTAGCATTAATAATCCCTTTCCCCTGAGCTATTAAGGGTGGAAAGAAGAAAACCAAAAAAATACAAAAAGATGATCCTGAGATGGTAGAGTTTTTCAATAAATACATCAAGGTCACAATCCCTTTTGATAAGTATGTGGAGATGACACCTGCATTCCAGAAATACCTTAAGGTGAGATACACACCTACTAGGGTCAGCAGGAAGACCAAAAGCTGTGTTGAGAAACACATTCTGTCAGTAGCCACTACTTGCGCAATAAAGAATGTGTTTCCAAGGAAACTAAGAGACATAGGTGCACATTATGTGGTGAGTCATGTCGATGAAACTAGGTTTGTACGCACTCTCCTTGACAATGGATCCTCGATTAACTTGATGCCTAAAGCCCTCTATGAGCAGCTTAATCTTGGACCTCTTGGGAAATCCAAGGCTTTACTTAAGTTTGCAGATAAATCAACCAAAAGGTCCCAAGGAGAATTGAGGAACTTTGTCATCAAAGTCGAGGGTCGGGAGTACATGGTGGACTTTACAGTCCTTGATATAGAGACCCCTGGGAATTGGAGAGACTCCCAGATAATATTAGGCAGGCCCTTCCTCATAATAGCAGGGGCCTTGTTTGATTACAAGATTGGGAAAATCCAATTCCAAACTCCAAGTGAAGATGAGGAACTTGAGATGAAGCAGACTAGATGGCAGAGGCCGGATTCAGAATCCAACACCGAGTACTCTTCGTTCGGAGAATATTGTATTCATGTAGACACTGTTGGGCCATGGAGACAGAACCCAGTTAGCACCGATGAGTCCATCTCCTCCGGAGAAGATCTTGTGCACGAGTCAGTTTGCGAGATCCTTAGAAATGAGTACAGTGCAGAATGTGCATCCCCCTACATCTTCGATGACTTAGAGGCCCGGCTGGGCTTGTTAGTCCTTCTCTCTTTAGGACAATAAGAAGATGAGGATGATGAATCGGACGTGGCTTATGTCGATTGCTTGGAAACCTTGATGATCCGACTCCAGAGCTGAACGAGTTGGTGGCAGCAATTTCAAGGACAGATCCAGCCACTACCAGCACAGAGCCATATTCGATTGAGCCAGACTTCCTTGATGATTACACTTTACCTGAGCTCAAACCTTTACCCACAACGCTTAAGTATACCTTCCTTGTAGGACAAGAAAAGAGGTATCCGGTCATCATCAGCTCGCGATTGACCGAGGAGCAGGAATCTCGCTTGCTAGAGATCCTAGAGAAACCGTAAGGCGATAGGCTGGAGCATCTCTGATCTTCACGGGATAAATCCCGCTCTGTGTCCACACCATATCTACTTGGAGAACGAGGCGCCTGTCAAAATGTTGCAGAATCCAAATTTACGAGAGGTAGTGAAGAAGGAAATAGAGAAATGGTGCGACACGAGTTTTATTTATCCCATCTCCGACTCCAAATGGGTGGCTCCAATCCATGTTGTCCCTAAAAAGTCGGGAATTCGGACAACCACCAATGAAGACGGAGAGGAGATCGTGACACGAGTACCCACATCATGGCACGTCTGTGTGGATTACAGACGTCTGAATGCCGCAACGAAGAATGATCATTTTCCCCTACCATTTATTGATCAAATCTTAGAGAGATTAGCGGGGAAAGAATTCTTCTGCTTTTTAGACGGGTTCTCAGGCTACAATCAAGTAGCCATAGCTCCTGAGGACCAGGAAAAAACCACGTTTACATGTCCCTTTGGTAGTGATGCTTTCAGGCGCATGCCCTTTGGGTTATGCAATGCTCCTGGTACTTTTCAAAGGTGCATGATCGTTGTATTTGCCGAAATGGTCAGTGAATTCCTGGAAGTCTTCATGGATGACTTCTCGGTCTACGGCAATTCCTTCGATTCCTGTCTTAGAAATCTAGACCGAGTCCTCAAGCGATGTTGTGAGGTTAATCTGGTTCTCTCTTGGGAGAAAAGTCACTTCATGGTGACGGAGGGCATTGTGTTGGGGCATGTCATCTCCAAAAGAGGAATGGAGGTTGACCCTGCCAAGGTGGACGTGATCAGACGACTCCAACCACCAACCAACGTAAAACAGTTGCGGTCTTTCCTCGGGCATGTTGGATTTTATCGAAGATTTATCAAGGATTTCTCTAAGATTGCCCGATCGCTAACTGAGATTTTAGGCAAGGACATGGAGTTCATTGTTGATCACAAATGTCTTGAAGCCTTTAAGCAACTATAAGGAATGATCATGTACGCCTGATTTAGCCAAAATTACGGATTCTAAAAGTGGTATCTCACACAAGGCGGAGACACCGGTCGCTGTGACGACTCACGATAAATCCTGAACTAAAGTCAACAATTAACCCACACTAAAGATCAATAAATTAGAAATAATGTGGAGTTAAAATTTATTTTTAACTCTGCACAAATGATGTAAAGGGCAAGTATGCAGAGAGTTCGAACACAGGGAGCAAGCAGGGTAGTTCAAAATAATGTGCACAAGAGAATGTATGTGATGTGTCTACACTAAGCAAGCAAACAATGAAATTTTTGTGAGTTTTTAATTTTTAAATTTTTTTAATATAATTTTTAATTTTGTATTTTGATTTTCAATTTTTTGATTTTTATAATTTTATATTTTTATATTTTTTTATTTCTTTTTCAATATTGGAATATAAAGACAAATTAATAAAAGGCTAGATAAAATATTTATAAAAATATGCAAAAATAACCAAAAATTCAGAAATAAATTGTTTTTGATATTTTTAGGATTTTTTACTGTTTTTGTGATTTTTGGAGATTTTTCAAGATGTTTTTAGTATTTTTAAATACTGAAATAAGGGAAAACAGTGGGAAAGCTACTGGCTGGAGATAAAACTGGAATTAAAAATAGAAAATAGCCACAAAATTTGTCCACACTAATTTTCAAATAAGGAGAACAAAATATAAAACAAACAGAACCTGAGTTTGTATTTTTTGGAGTTTTCTTTGATTTTATATAATTTTTTGAATTTTTTGAGTGTTTTCAAATTTTTAGGGTTTTGCTTTTGAGATTTTTAGTGATTTTTGGACTGACACTAAAATAAGTTAAAATAGAGACTAGGGATTTTTTTTGGAATTTTTCAAAGTGTTTTAATATTTTTTGGCATTTTCTAAGCTAGACAGTGCACAAAAAGCATGTTTTTGATTTTTAATAAATATAAAAATAAAATAAAATCAAAAACTAAATTGATGGCGTCGAAGCATAAGTGCACAGGAGCTTAAGTTCAAAATTTTAGAATTTTTGGAATTAATATGATGCCCTAAATAATTAGATCAAGCAAGCACAAAATAACAAGGCTTGCAGGGGCAGTTACGCAAATATGCAAAATCCCAAGGGCTCTTCTGCAATTTTCACCCAAAATTTGAACTGAAATAAAATGTTTCTGGGCCGGACAATAAAACCAAAAGCTGCTAGGGCTTCGTTGCAAAAATCCCCAAGCCACGCGCCCATGCACGCGCCTGGCAGGGGTGTTGTTAGAAATAAGCAAAACTCGCAGGGGTTATATGCAAATTCGCCAGAACTATTTGAACCGCCTACGAGATTTTAAGTACTAAAATTAAATACTAAATATGGCTGGGGTCCCCTTGCAAAATGCCCAGACGCACGTGACAACCACGTGCGCCAGGCGAGGACTAATACACGATATTACAAAAACGCAGGGGGGTTTGAGTAAATGTTACAAAATATTTAAAGCGCAAATGAAAGCTTAGAGAGTGTCTGGAAATTACACAAAAATGTGGGGGGCCTGGATGCAAAATCCCCCACTCATCCACGTGGCACGCCCGGATGCCCTTGATGAGAGAAGATCAGACGGTGGCTTTCTCCTTCAGATGGGCGGCCCTGATCAAAGGGGAGGGGCGAGATCAACGGCAACTGTAGTGCGCCCCCTCCCCTTCGTTCTGTTCTTGCGCAGGTGCGCGCGGGCAGCGGTGACGCTCGGGCGACGGCGGCTTCCTTCTGCGGCGGCGCGAGATACCCCCCCCCCCCGGGGGTTAGGCGTGATGTGCAGCACCTGCGAGTCCAAAAAGAGGCTCGAGAGCGACGTCTCGGCCGGCGCGTTAGTTTCTCTGGTGCGGTGACGGCGGGTGGTGGAGATGCGTGCTCCCCGGAGTAAACTCCGGCGAGGTGAAGCGGTACTGATTAGATGATCTTCGAGCGAAAGCTAAAGTATCTGGATGGTCCTACTACAACTGAGAATGAAAAGAAGCAATAAAAACGAACAAAAAGCAGACCTCCAGCCCAGGAAGGGCGAGGGAAACCTCACGGCGGCGCGGCCGCCGGAGATGGGTTGGAGACGCGCCTCGGCCTCCGCTGCACCTCGACAAGGTGGGGGATCGACTCTCTGTCACCGAGGATCCACCAGCTAGCCCTTGGATGTCTCAGCACTGGCCGAAGACGGTTCAAGAATGGAAGAGGGGCGTGAGGGGGTGTTTTGAAACATGGTGGTCGAGGCCCAAAGATCGAGACGCCAGGAGCGTCTAGATGGTCCATTCCTCGAGCAGACCATTGGGCGTGCATGGCGGCTTATCGAGGAGAAAAATTGGTGAAGACCGCATCATGAAACGGTGTAAGGATCGTCGCCCAAAAAGGGGCGAAAATCAAGAAAAACATATTCTGACAATAGCCAGACCTGGGTCAGAGAGTTGACCGAGGTCAACCAAGGAAGAAATCTGGTTGGTCCACGTGGACCAACCAGAAAAAACCTTGGCAAAAATGCTTATAAATTCGATAAAAAATAGGAAATGAATTATTTAAATTTTGATTATAAAATAAAAATGTTTATTTTTTATAAATTATTTTATAGTGATTT
The DNA here is from genome assembly GCA_037367405.1 of Ottelia alismoides. Lineage (NCBI taxonomy): Eukaryota > Viridiplantae > Streptophyta > Magnoliopsida > Alismatales > Hydrocharitaceae > Ottelia > Ottelia alismoides. The sequence continues at coordinate 619,080 of JAZKJV010011078.1, forward strand.
TTATTTATTTTTATGAGAGGTATTTTTACAAGTTACCTTTTTAACCCTATATAGGTATATTATGTATATAGTTTATTAATTTATTTTTATTTTGTGCTTTTAATTTTTTTATTTTTGGTTATGAATTTATAAAAATACAACATACTTTTATATACCTAAATATATTTTTGTTTTATTTTTAGGATATAATTTGTACACTTAATAAAATAAAAGTATATAAAGTATAGGTATGTGTGTGTATTTCATCTATATTCTTAGTATATAAATTTTATTTTGTGTTTTCTTTTGAGTTTTATTCTGATTTTAATACACATATATATTATAAGTATTATTTACAACATTATAAAAATATAAAATTATAAAAATAATAAATAAATAATAAATTGAATATTTTATTCGGTACACTGTACAATGAGGGTTCAAAAGTCAACTTTCAAACCGTAGCTCCGCCAAATGCGAAACCACCGCCATTAAATAGCTTATTTTCTTCTATATACAATTAAAGGTGAGTATGCTGCATTTGGGGTTGTCAGTTGTGAGATACGGGTCTGGGAAGTTGGGATTTTGGATTCTTATTCAGACCATAACTATTTATCTGTACATTCTTTTTCTGTGAAATCAATTTTGTATTTTTCTTTATTAAATTAGCTACAACTTTCATGTACAAAGTTTCTTTATTTGATGTATAAAAAGTGGAACCAAAAATAGGTCCCAAAATGAATAAAGAATGAATAGAAAATATAGGTATTTTATCTGTATTTCTGACCTTATCTCCCCCTACTTTATTCCTTGTCGACCTATTCATCAAGATGCCTAGGTCTCGGGGGTTTTGGGTCATAAAATATTTACAATATTTTATTCTTTTTCTTTTCTTTATTTATTCTATAATTTTGGCTTTAATTACAGCATTTTATACACTATGTAGATGCACATGCATGAATGCTAAGATGATGATTTTACGGGTATTTACAGGCATTTGATAGGGTTTTTGGTGCCAAAATGATAGAATAAAGATGATGAAATGTGACTTCATCATCCCCCTATACTTTACCTTTGCTAGTCCCTAGCAAACACTTATGCAATAAGTGCAAAAGAAGAAGAAAGAAAAGAAAAAGATGAACTTGGATTTTATCTGATTATCAAACTTGTCTTCGCAAAATCAAAGTTTGGAGCTTAAGTCGGACCTTTGGAAATTTAGTGCGGGCGGAACCTTAGTGAGAACCGTATTTGAAATTCAACAGTCCTTGAGAATCCCAAAACTCTGTCCAAGTCTCCTCAATAGCCAGGTCAGAAATACTTCAACTCATACGCAAACTCTTACGACTATGAGTCTGACTCGTACAGTGTAAGTGATGGTGGCTCTCCCCAACTAGAATGACAAAAAAACTGACTTCTCCAGTACGACAACCCAATGATTCCCCAATCCAGCAACTCCATCCTCGAGGAGCGGGGTATTCCCTTCTAAGTTCAAGTGGCAACCAGCTCAAGAGGAGGGGGTGAAGAGAAGAATGGACGGTAGCCAGTGTAGCTACCTATCCCGGGATGCAAGACCAGTGTAGTCAAGTCATCCTGCTGCAGGCACATATTTGACTTTGGAACTCAAGATTGCTTATTGACTTTGTACATACTTGTAGGCTTTTTATTTTTGTACATGCCTGAACATTTTTTTTTGAATACTATATACAACAGCATTTACATTAGGAGTTTTTCCTCTTGAGCCAGTAGACTATCCCTCTTTTGAAGCTTTATCGCAACCCACAGCCTCCTGTCTTTAGACTTCCTAATTACTGGACGGGTTGGAGTGCACTTCCCTCCCTAGAGAAGGGCAAATGTTTCCATTTGTGTGCGTCTCATACCGGCAAATCCAATCCCCTCACCACTCCAATTGAGTTGAGCCATGTGAAAGGTGCAGGTGTCCAAGTTAGGTCATTATCACCAAGAGTCGTGCGTGTGTTCCGAAATACTCTACTTAGGCAGTCAAGAATCCATTGAACCAAGTCTCGTGATCCTCAAAGAATTAAGTCAACTAGACCTGAAGTACCTCAAACCCAATTCCTATAAGGTTCCTATTATTAGGTAGATTATAAGGTCCAATCAAGCTCCAATCTCCGGGTTTTACTTAGACTTGTTCAACTATCAAACTCAATCCGAAAAATGCGAATGCTATGCAAATGCGATGCAGAAAATATTTTTGTGATGCAATTTTCAAGGATTTTAAACTTTTTATGGATTTTTGAAAAGATGATGATGATGCATATGCATTTTTTGTCTTTTTCAAAAAAAAATTTCAAGTGTTTTTGGATTTTAATTTTGCAAATGTTTTTGGGACTTTTGAAAACAAAAAGGTTTTGGCTGAACACTAGGTTAAAATATGTACACGGGAGTGCTTCTTATATATACAAGAAGTGGATTTTAGAATTTACAAGGGTAAGTGGTCAATTTTATACATGTATACATATAGTGGATTTTGGTGAGATGTATGTATTCCTCAAACTTATTTGACACAAGATTTTCACACAAAATTTTGAAAATTATAGTCCAAATTAATTTTTACAAACATTTTACAAACATGTACACACATTTGAAAATCATTTTGCAAAGGCTTTCAAAACAGTATATATAGATTTTTCAAAACATTTTTGCAGCCATTTTTCAAACATTTGCAAATCATTTTTCAAACATTTTTATTTTACACAAAGAAAATAAATTTTAAAATCCACACATTTTTACACAGGTTGAAAACATGTAACAAAATATCTTCAAAATAGTTTTCAATAGATGTTCACAAAGATTTTCAAACTATTTTTCAAACATTTTGCAAAAAAAAAACATTTTCACTTGATTTATTAATCAGTAAATACAAAAAGAATTTGAGGAACAAAACATCTTTTTATTAAGGATTTTTAATGAATTTTAAAGAATTTTTTCAGCCATATTTATTGAGAAAATACAAAAGTACGAGTTATGGCTAAAGTATATACGCAGTATATACGACCCCCCTATACTTAGCTTGAGCTATGTCCTCATAGATCGGAGAGAAAAGAGAAGACATCACTCGTACTAAGTTTAGACAAGTCTAAAGAATAAATAACTAATGAAGGAATCAATGAATGAGAAGTCGATCGTCCCCCCTATACTTAGGATCAAATAATCCTAAGTATAGCAGACTGTACACAACGCAGAGAGGGTCAAGGGTGGGAATGAACAGATCGTACTCAGATTGTCTCCCCCTATACTTAGGGTAAGATATCCCTAAGTATAGACAAGAAGAGGAGACAATGGAGAGGATCGAAAAGAATAGAGAAACTTGGGGTGCCAACCCCCCTATACTTAGAACAAAGTACGTCCTAAGTATGGAAAACTGTCTACAAGGGCGGCAACTTTTTGATAGATACAGAAGATGGAAAAGGAAAAGAAGAAAAGAAGAAAAGAAGAAAATAAATCAAAAGATGGAAGGATAGATCAGAGGATATACACATCACTCCCCCTATACTTAGGGTAAAAGAAGCCCTAAGTATAGGCAACAACATGAGTGATGACACGGACGAAGAAAGAACACTCAACTCGTCTACCCCTCCTATACGTAGGACAAAGTACGTCCTAAGCAAGGAAAACACGAGAAATGGGTAGACGAGCAAAAACGGTAGATGGAAAGAGTGTCACAGAGGATAATGTACAGCAAAGGTGGATGTACATATGATCAAGATGGTGGAAAGCAGACCTTCTTGCGAGACCGCTGAGGGATAAATCTGGTGTGGTGTATGTCGACATCGGGGTCCATAGTGGATGGAGGCCGATCAGGGTCGACACGGTGAAGGCCCTCAGTGGAATCAAAACGGAAAGGGACGAACTGATCGATGGAAGCAGTATGGCTAGGTTCTCCCTTGGAAGTCTCGCAGATATTGAAATGGAATGGGACAAACTCACTATCCTCGAAAGAAGTGTAATCAGAGTCGTCCTGCGAGGGATCGTCCAGGTCAAAATCAAAAGGAACGAAATCATCAGTGGAAGTATATGAACTCAGGTCATCCTCAAGACTCTCACCCGGATCACCTTTTTCATCAAGAGGCCAAAAATTGTGAAGATTTGCATCATAACCGACCTCAATCATCTTGACCTGTGAATGGCCAGGAACGGATTTATCAGTGGAAGTAGTCAAACTAGGTCCGTCCAGTCTAGTCTTACCTAGGTCATTTGTTGCCTTATGAGGTCTCTCAAAGTAATGGGCAACATCATAAACATCCTCAATTATCTTGTCATCTGCCCCCCGCTCAAATGGTTCAATCACATAAATACTCTGGATCTCATCAACACATCGCCACACACCAGGCGGCGGGGTATTCCCTTCTAAGTTCAAGTACAACCAGCTCAAGAAGAGGTGGTAGAGAAGAGAATGGACTGTGGCCAGTGTAGCCACATATCCTTGGAGCTTGACCAATGTAACCAAGTCTCCAGTTACATGCTTCCTTGATATAAGACTTTGAAACATATGCCTTGCTTATTAAAATAATTAGTTTCTTCTTCTTCTTTTTGAATATATGCAAAGGTGCAACATGTACATAAAGAGTTTTTCTTCTTGAGCCAGTAGACTATCCCTCTTTTGAAGCTCTATTGTAATTCAAAGCATCACGTCGTTAGATGTCAGTGCCACTAGCTTAGGTTGAGACACACTGGCCACTTATTGTGACTATGAATGTTTCCACTCGTGCATTTCCCCAAGCTAAAGGATTTTGCTTCCTCACCACCTCATCCTTGTTGATCTACGTGTAGAGTGTTTATCCATGTTAAGTCACTATCTAAAAGGGTCATGCATATGTTGTTAAATATTCTACTTAGACTAATCAAGATGACATGTGAACATAGCCTTATGAACTCAAAGATTTAAGTCACTTGACTTGAAGAGTCCTACTAGTTCCTATAAGATTCCTCTAAAATTAAGTGGATTAAGGGCCTAACCAAGCTCCATTCTTCGATTTTATTTCAGACTAGTCTAAATGTCAATATAATTCTGAAAAATGCGCATGCAAATGTCACAAAAACTTTTTTCGAAAGAAAATAATAGAATAGAGCACTTTTTTGTTTTTTAAATAAGAAGTAAAGAGTTAGTCGATTGAATATGTTTACAAGAGTTAATAGGGATTATGTGCATATCTACAAGGGTTTTATGCAACTATTAATAGAAGTATTATACACATTTTATACAAGATTTTATTTTACAAGAGGATTTTATTTACAAGTTTTAAATACGATTTTTTAAGAATTTCATATACAACAAAGAATTTTATTTACATAAAAAGCAATAATTAAGGCTTTTATACACACATAGATTTTACAACAAACAAATACATCCCATAATTTATATCCCACATGACAAAATAATTCTACAAAAAATTTACAACCTTTTTAAAATGATTTTACAAAAGATTTACAAACATTTACAAAATATCTTACAAAAGATTTCGTAAAAGTTTTGCAAATTCTTTTGAAACTAATTTTTACAAATTTTACATATCATTTTACAAACAATTTTACAGCAAGGTTTTTGCAAACACTTTATTTTTAAAAATTTTACAAACATTTTGTACATTATACATAATTTTGATACAAAAATACTTTACAAATCATTTCACAAACAAAATAATTTTACAAAAAATGTACAAAAAATAATTTTATAAAAAATTTTACGAATATTTGGAAAACAGTTAATAAACAATTTTACAAAAAAATTACAAAATATTTTACAAAACAATTTTTCAAAACTTTTTACAAAAGATTTTTGCAAATCATTTTACAAATCATTTTTCAAAACATTTTTTAATAATAGCCATATTATTAAGAAACAAAAATATGAGTTTTGGCTAAAGTATATATACCATATATACAACACCCCCTATACTTAGTTCGAACTATGTCCTCATAGTAACCAAAAAGAGACAAAGGAAGACATGACTCATGCTAAGTATAGAAAAGTGAAAAGAATCTATAAAACAACAACTCAAAGAATAGTGAATAACAAGAATGGAAGTCGGTGATCCCCCTATACTTAGGATTAAATAATCCTACGTATAGCGATTGTGCAAGCGAGGAAGATCGAGGAAAAGGATGTACAAAATCAACGATCCGACTTATAGTCCCCTATACTTGGGGTAAAAGATCCCTAAGTATAGAAAAAGAATATCAACAAGTTAAAGGACAAGCGAGAGAAAAGAAGAATAAAAAGAATAAAAATGAAAAAAAAGAATGAAATGAAGGGCATCACTCCCCCTATACTTAGGGTGAAGGATCCCATAATATAGACAAAAAAGAGTGATGAAACGAAAAGAAGGAACAATTGAAGGCACTCACCTCCCCTATACTTAGGATAGAGTACATCATAAGTATAGCACATACGCACATGGGAAAGGATGAAGATCAAGTGCCTTCTAGGGTTCCTTCAAGATGGTGAAATGCAGACTCATCACTCCCCCTTCAAGCTCACATGCGGTGAGGTGGCATGATGAAGGATGAAGGAAGATCCAGTGCCTTCTAGAGTTCCAGAACTAATGAAGAGGAATGCGTAGCTCCTGCTCTTGAAATTTCTCCAGCTGAAAGATAGGCTTGATGTGCAGTTGCTCTGATTGATGACTACAAGCAAAGGGACTTATTAAAAAAAGTTATTATAGGTTCGATTTCAAGAGAATTGACCATGAAGTTTATGTGTTATTGTGTGCAAATAGAGCTGTTAGAAGTTGGGTTTTCATATCAGAATTAGTGTCTAGAATCTATCAAATTGGATAAGAGAATTGGTTGCAATAAAAAAAGGATCATTAGGGAGTCTAGACCGTGATTAAGATGACTAAAAAGTAATTAGAAATCGAACTAAGGATGGAGGAATGTGTACCTGGGAACTGTAGATTTAGGAACTTCTAGCCTTTGCTCTATGGGGTGGTGTCTTCCCGAATCTTGATGAGATGTCGATGGTTGCGATGCAAGGCGATATCACCTTGGAACACCTCCTCGACATGCCTTCTTCCACATGGAGGAAAAACCGTGCTCACTTATCACCCAAGGTCGAAGCACCAGTGCTTGGAAGGTGGTGGTTTGATCAGATTAAACTGAAGTTGGAGGTAGTTAGTTGGAAATGGATGACTTCATGAGATTAAATAAAGAAGGTGACAAAGGGGTAGCGTGGATCTAAGGGCTCCTGTGGGAGGTGTCTGTTAGGGATCTGAAATGGATGATTTAGATTAGGTTTTGGTGCATAGATGAAGGTGGGTTAATTCAGTGAAGACAGGGGGTTGCAATAGAAAACAACACATATATTAAGGGTGAAGAAGAATTTTGATGCTGACACATGTTAGCACCACATAAATCCAAAACCAAAAACCTTTATTAATTAGATAATAAATATTAAATAATGTTATTTTAACAAGAATGAAATGAAAATTATAGATAACTAAAATATCTAATTATGATATATTGCACATATATATAATATATTTGGGAAAAAGGACCCTACCTCGGCGGGTGCAGGAAACTTCCTACACCCGTCCTAATTTTTCATTTTTTTGATTTTTTTAAATGAAACCTTGGGAGATTTAGATCACCATGTATCACCATGTTGTCATTCCAAATTCAACTTAATTTGAGACTTCTATCATCTCCATCAAGACTACCAACTTTTAACGGTCTCAGAATTGTTGAAATTGACCCCTTTTAGATGAACATGTTAGGAATGTTTATTTTTTATGAAACTTGCAACACTTATTCCCCTTAACATATTAAGTAACCCCCCCCCCCAACTTTTGATTAAAAAAAGTAAAAAAAATAATCGAAAAATAGGGTGGGTGCAGGGAGTTTCCTACACCCTAGGGTGCAGGCTCCCTACCCCCAATATATTTTATGATATATAAATATAATATCAATAAATACATATACAATATACTTGATAAATAGTATTTACATTTTTAATTCAATATTTTAACAACTAAGATACCAATTTTATGTTTTATTATTTTACATAACAATAAATAAGACATATGAATTTTTTATAGATTTTAATAATTTAATTTACTTATATTAAAAAATATAGGTATATACATTGTAGCTCAAATTTATCTATTTTTTAAGCTTTTTGATTTATTTAAATATTAGTTAAGGATTTTATTTTTTGGATTTCATTTTATAAATAAACTACAAGATCAAGAAAATAATTAAAAACTATTAAAACACTTGTTCTTTAAGTAGTATGTACATAATAAAATAAATAGCCTAGAACCTAGTTGTCACTAGGTCCAAAATTTTACTTTTGCAAATGGACTCCATTTTCAATGAAACCACTTTCATTAATAAGATAATTTTATTTTATGAATTTAAAGGTGAGTAGAGTGAAATTGGAGATTGTATGAAGAAGTTAGGTTTGGATGTTGAGAAGTTGACAATTTGTAATCTAGATTTGTTGGCATATATAAAACTTGGAATTTTTATTACTTTGTTATTTTATAAACATTTTTATAAACACGTTGGATAAGAAATTATTGAAAAATATGTACATATGAATTAATTAAAATTAGGTGAAGATTTTATATAAAAAACAAATAAATATGAATTAGTGTATTATGTACAGGGTTATTTATTTTTGTATTTTCTTCCTTATCGCCCCCTACTTTATTGTTTATCGACCAAGATACGTTGACTTGGTCTTGGGGTTTAGGTTATATAAATATCTCTTATGTCTATATTTATATATTCTAAGTCATCCTGTACAATATATACATATTTTAGTCTGTCGTGTTTTCTTTTTTTATTTTTATGTATTTTTAATGCATAAAAAACATTTTATTTACGAATGAGATTCTAAAAAAAGATGAGAATTAATGCCTATTTACATGTATTTTTTAAGGGTTTTAAGACAAAATGCGACAGAAACGTTAATGAAACATGGATTCATTAGCCCCCTATACTTAAACTTTGCTAGTCCATTAGCAATGCTTATTTAAAAAGTAAGGGAAAAGAATGAAATTTGGAATGAATTAATTTTTCTAAACCAATTCATGAGAACATATAAAGGATAGAGCATGATTGGTCGTTAGAATAAGAATTTTGCCAGAGCTTTAATTGGAAGTAGGATTTTAGTCTCAACTGTCCTCAAGTTCCATAAATCCTTATTCAGGTTCACCTCAACAACCAGCTTAGATCTACTTATCCATATCGCTAACTCTTTCAACCTTGAATTCAATTTGTATTGTGTGTAATGTGCTAGCTCTTCCTACTTAAGGAGGTGAATAAACCGACCACCCTAGTAATACACTCCATGGCTTCCTCATCCAGATACTCGATCCTCGAGGATGGGGGTATTCCCTTCTAAGTTCAGGTCATGTTGTATCCACAATCGAATAGGGGGAAGAATGTAGAAGAATGAGAAAAGAATTAGAGTGTGACCAGTGTAGCCACATCTCCTTATGAAGCCTGGCCGGTGTAGACAAGTCTCCACCAAGATATGCAGGCTCTAACAAGCTTAGACCATTTTTGGTCAACATTGTACTTTATGAATTTTCCCAATGGATATATAATCTTTTGATCCGCTTATGTTTTGGGGTAATAGAAACAACCACACCACATTCTTGTGTACATCGACTGATATCGAATCTTTTGTTCCGCCCATATTTTGGGGTCTTAGAAAAAATTATGTCAACAGACCACCCCTCATCTGAAGCTTTATTTGAAGCCCACAATTTCCGTCTTTAGACGTCTGTGCCACTAGACAAGGATGAAATTGCACCACTAAAATGAGCAGTCCTTCGCAAATCCATGCAAGTCAAGCTAAGTGCGACGTGCATGTGTCCGAAATTGGTCCACTACTGAAAAGGTAAACATATGGCACCAAGTGTTCTACTTTGGCAATTTATGTTAAATTCTGAACATGGTCATATGGAACCCAAAGATTTAAGTCAATGAAAGCCTAAATTCCATCTCCTAACCAGGCCCCTTAGAATTTAGGGTAAAGGCCATGATCAAGCTCCATACTTTTGACTATTTTCAATATTTAGTTAAAGTATATATACCAATAAAGATAACCTATGAAAATAGTCTTATGGATCCAAAGAATTAAGCCACTATGACAAAAAGTCTCATCTCTATTTCCTATAAGGTTCCTCTAAAATTAAGTGGATTAAGGTCTTAGACAAGCACCATTATTCATATTCTATTCCAGACTAGTTTAGGCATCAATATTATTCTGAAAAATGCAAATGTAAATGCAAGAAAAACACCTTTTTAAAAAAAAAAGAAAAGAAAGAAAAGACTAAACTTGTTTAAAGGTTTTTTCAGAGAACTTTTGTAATTTCTATGGATTTTATCTTTTTCCAATTTTTATGGAATTTTTAATTGAGTAATATACATATTTATAAGAATTTACAAGGAGTTTGTACATATTTTACAAAGATTATATATATATATATAAATTATACATATCTTATACAAGATTTTACAAAAAGAAATTTAATTTACATATTTTATGCACAAGTTTTACAAAGGGATTTTATCTGCACAAGAATTATATATACAGATTTTAATAAAGCCTTTTATACATAAATTTTAATTACAACTTTATACAAAGCATTTTATTATCAAAAGAATTTTATTCACATATTTTATAAGGTTATTACAGGTGTATTTACAATATTTTATTTATAAAAACAATTTTACAACAAGTTATACACATATTTACATACCAATTATTTATATACAAGGGGAGAAAATAACTTTACAAATATTTTTACAAAAATTTTTAAAAACACTTAACAAAATATTTTACAAAATTTTACAAAAATTTTAAAAAATAACTTTACAAACATTTATTTCAAACATTTTACAAATAATTTTACAATATAAATAATTTTGATACAAAATAATTTACAAATATTTTACAAACAAAATATTTTACAAAAAATGTACAAAATATTTTTACAAAAAAATTGACAAAAACTCTACAAAAGTATTTTACAGAAATATTTTCAAAAGAATTTTTTACAAAGAATTTTACAAATGTTTTATAAGATATTTTATTCAAGTTTTATTATTATTAAACAAATAAAAGTACGAGTTATGGCTGAAGTATATATACGATATATACAACAAACCCTATACTTAGCTTGAACTATGTCCTCATAGTGACCATGAAGCGATAAAGGAAGACCTAACTCATTCTAAGTATAAAAAAGTGAAAAGAATCATATACTACAATGACTCAAAGAATAAAGAATGAAATGAATAGGATTCGATGATCCCCCTATACTTAGATCAAATAATCCTGAGTATAGAAGATTGTATAGACGAGGAAAACCGGGCAAAAGAATGTACGAAATCAATTACTCGACTTGTCCTCCCATGTACTTAGGGTAAAAGTTCCCTAAGTATAGAAAAAGAATATCAACAAGTTAAAGGACAAGTGAGAGAATAGAAGAAATAAAACAAAAATTAAACAAGAAAGAAATGAACGATATCACTCCCCCTATATTTAGGGTAAATGATCCCTAAGTATAAGCAACAAGAGGAGTGATGAAACAGAATGAAAATAAAAACAACTCAAGCCATTCATCCCCCGACAGTTTGGATAGAGTACATCCTAAATATAGCACACACACGAGAAAGAGCTGAATGATAAAAACGAAAGAAAGAAAGAATAAAATAAAAAGGAATATGTATAAAAGAATATCAGCTCATGTATCAGATGCAGAAGATGTCAAAGAATCATCGTCTTATACCACACAAATGGAATCAACGGACATGAATGTATCATGATCTAGATATGGCTTCAGCAATTGTACGTTCACTACAAAATGGATGTGTGTCAGATGACAATCCATAAATGAATATACTATTGTTGTCACACACTGCTCTAACTATGAACAGTCCTGACCATTTGCTTTTGAGTTTTCACAGAAACAACTTCAATTTCACATCAAACAATCAAACCTTCTGATTAGGCTCGAAAGTCTTTCCCCTAATGTGTCTATCATGCAATCTCTTGACTTCCTCCTTATACAGCATGTTGTTGTCATAAGCAATATCTCAGAATTCCAGTATTCTGTTCAGATTCACTTTCCTACTATGTCATGCTCTCTCAGAATCCAAATTGCAAATATGAATTGCCCACAATGATTTGTGAATTAACTCAACTGGAAAGTGGCAAAGCTTTCCATAAACCAATATGTAGGAAGACATACCCAACGGAGACTTGTACGTCATTCGATAATCCCATAGTACCGAGTCGAGCATCTGCGACCAATTCTTCCTATCTGGATGCACAAGTTTCCGAAGAATCATCTTGATCTCCCTATTCGAAATCTCAGCAAGATGTTAGTCTGTGGGCAATAAGGAGAGCGACACGATGCTCAATGTCGTACTCCTTAATAAGCTTTCTGACCTCTCTATTGATTAAATGGATTGCCCTATCTGAATTGAGAATCTTGGGAATCTCGAACCACGTAATAATGTTGTCCTTGAGGAAGTGACAAATTGTAGACTATCATCGACTCGAGTGGGGATAGACTCCACCCAATGACTAACATAATCCATGGCAAGCAGGATATACTGAAATCCCTGACTAATAGGGAGTGGGCAAGTGAAGTCAATGCCCCAGGCATCAAAAACATCTGAAATATGAATATATTTCAGTAGCATTGTATCTTTGGAAACAATGGTTCCTCCCATTCTCTGGCAATCACTACAATGCTTCACATAATTTGTAGCATCCATAAATAAAGTTGGACACCATAGGCCGCATTGTAGAACCTTCGCTGCCATGGGCTTCCTTGAATGATGCCAACCAGCCTCTAATATGTGACAATGCTCAATCACACGTGTATTCTTCCTACAGAATGCACCTCCTCCAAATACAATCCACACCCTCGCGAAATAGATACGGATCCTCCTACTGGTAGAAATGAATCTCTGATAAAAATTTGCCTACCTTTAGCTTGGGTCAATCTTGTGTAACTTTCTTAGAGACAACATGGTTCAAAATATCAACATATTGTGGGGGTGAGGCAATAGACAAAATCACCTCATTCGGAAAGGTCTCTATAATCGAAAGTAGCGGCTGCTCAGGGAACTCTGCATCTGTAATCTGAGAAAGGTGATCTGTCACAATATTTTTCACTTCATGTTTATCTTGAATCTCTCGATCAAGCTCTTGGAGAAGAATGATCCATCTGATAAGGTGTGGTTTGGCATCCTTATTTGCGTGTAAGTATCATATGGTAGTGTGATTTGTGTAAACAATAACTCTGGAACCTAATAGGTGTGATCAAAACTTCTCTAAAGCAAAACCCACTAGTTGCATCTCCTTCTCTATAACTGTATAGTTCCTTTGTGCCTCATCCAGAGTCTTACTAGCATAGTGCACGGAAAATGGTACTCCATCCCTTCTCTGACCTAAAATACCTCCAACTGCATAATCTGAGGCGTCTGTCATGATCTCAAAGGGAAGAGACCAATCAGATGGCTATAGGACAGGAGCACTTGTAACCAGGCATTTCATCTGATGGAATGCAAGGAGGACTTCTCATTAACATTAAACTCACTCTCTTTGCGCCTATAAAATTTAACATGTCCAAGAAATGGCCTCGGCTACTTCAAATTTGTCGGTGACTCTAGCTTGGAGATCAAATATATCTTAGCCGAGTAAACTTCCATACCATGTTTGGAGATAATGTGGCCTAATACAATCCCATTAGTCACCATAAAGTGACTCTTCTCCCACGAGAGCACTAGATTTACCCCACAGCAATGCTGAAGTACTCGTTCTAAATAAGTAAGACATGAGTCAAAACTATCCCCATAGACTGAGAAATCATCCATGAAGACCTATAGAAAACTACCTACTATGTCAGCAAAAACGACCAACATACACCTCTAGAATATAGAGGGTGCATTACACAATCCAAAGGGCATCCGTCTAAAGGCGTAGGTGCCAAACAGACAAGTAAAAGTAGTCTTCTTCCAATCATCAAGAGCGATTGCAACTTGGTTATATCTTGAGTACCCATTCAAGAAACAAAAGAACTCCTTCCCTGCCAATCTCTCAACAATATGATCAATAAAGGGCGGTGGAAAGTGATCATTCTTGGTCGTTGAGTTTAGGCGCCAGTAATCTACGTAGACATGCCATGAAGTGGGTACTCAGGTCAGAATATCCTCACCACAGTCATTCGTCACAATTGTAATCCCGGATTTCTTTAAAACCACATGTAACGAGCTGACCCACTTGGACTCCGAAATGGGATAAATAAATCCATCATTACACCTTTCTTGATCTTTTTCATGACAACATCCCAGAGATTTAGGAATTAAACGGCGCTGAAACTCATGGGTTAGTTTGTTGTCATCCTCTATGTAGATATGATGCAAGCATAATGCTAGATTAGTCCCACGAAGATCCCAAAATTTCCAACCTATGGCCTTGCGGTTTCTCTCAAGAATCTCTAGCAAGCGAGATTCATGGTTGTTAGTCAACTGTGAGCTTATGATGATTGAAAATGTTTGGGGGTATCCAAAAGGAAGACATACTTACATGTATAAGGTAAAACTTTCAGCTCCGGTGGGGTCTAAATCTACTCTACGACAACCTCTGCAACTACACTGGTAGAAGGTATATGATCTGTAATCTGTGAAGTGTCCATAGTGGATACAATAGGCTCAGCATGTCATGTCTCAAATAGATCTGAAATGATATCTCTATGCTCAGAATGGGATGACTCATCGGATATCTCAAAAATCTCAGTAGTCTCATCAGAATATATATCATAAAGCAACTCAGAAAATTTATTAGTATACACCTCAGAATCATCAACTCAGAAATTTCCGGTTTTCCTTTCAAGAAAGGAATTCCTGGATGTCCACATAATATGTGAACATGTCTATATCTCTAATCTCGACAAGAAAATCACAGTCCCCATAATCTGTTGTAACTGGCTCTCTCTAATATGTTGCTCGCAGTGATGGTTGCAAATCCAGAATCATCTCTATCCTAACCTTTTCAATGTGGGAGTGAAAGGTTATCTCTCTGGTTTTATAATCTACTTTCGCTTCGGCTGTTTGTATGAACGATTGACCAAGTATGCGATTATGGAGTAACAGTGTTGAGGTATCCATGTACAGGACAATAAAGATCACTAGGAATTGCATTCCTTGTACTATTACGATAACGTCCTTGAGAATGCCCCTCGACCACTTCATCGATCTATCAGCAAACTGAAGGATCATCCTGGTGGATCTAAGAGGCCCCAACCAAAACTCAATGAGTAGCAAGGATGGCATCAGATTTATGTAGGATCCACTATCGAGTAGAGTACAATCAAACTCTTGATCAAATATATGTCAACAGATGTGAGACGCTCCCTTGTGTTTCTTTTTAGGTGGGAGATTCTAATGGCATGAACTGTTGCCATGATCAAGATATGACTATATGTTCTCTTGCATCTGTTTTGCATTGGTTGACGCTTCCTAGTACATGCTTCTTTCATTCCTTTTTTAACTGCAGGTATGTACTCCATGACCTTTAGAAGTGGCATCTCTAAAAAGATGTTCTGATAGGATCAGATAATGTTGTTTTAAGTTTTTTTGATATTTTTGCTTTTATTCAAGGCATCTGGATAAGGAACAAAATCAGAAACAGAATCAAACTTCTCATTCCTTTTATTCAAATCTAAATCAGCATGTACATATGGACAATTAAAATCAGTTTGTACAATATCATACATAATAGGTAAAGAAGAAGGATAAATAAAATGGGCTGCTATGTCTGCTGGTGCCGGAGAAAACTCTACGATGAGTATGTTCTCCTCCAAAGCTGACTCGGCTCTACATCTCTCGTTATTGCCTTTTGGCATTTTCTGGTGGGTGGTGGTTGTTGTTGTTGTTGTGATGATGATCCTTCATGTACTGCAACACTGATCCTCTGCTCAGATGATGTAGAAGATGAATAAGATGGTGAAGCTTGATTAGCGGCTTCATCTCCCAATCCCAACTGTGTTGGCGGCTGCAGTCTCCTACCACTCCTAAGAGTAATGGTGTTAGATAAACATGTAAAACCACAGGCCATACCTGTCTCGGGGGTGGATGGATCATGGGTTACCTGCTCCTTGTTGCGTCTGAAGTTGTTGGGATTTGCTTCAACCTACGCTGGAATAAATGTCTTCGTGGCAGTCAGGTCATCAAGCCTCTAGTTCAGATCATTCATATTCTTCATCAATAGAGCAATTTGAACAAGTGTTGGGTTCAGCGAAGGTGCCTCTAGATGCTTAGAATTGGGCGGTCGTTGAGACTGGTAGTGTGGAGGCTGTGGGTACGCAGAATATTGTGAATAATAAGGAGGATGATGCAAATACTATGCATGTTGTTGTTGATATTGTGACTGATAAGGATAAGCAGGTTTCATCTGTTGTTGTCCATATCTCCAATTCTGGAAGTGTGGTGGATACGAAAAATGAGGTTGTGGTTGATGGTGTTGGAACTGTTGTAGCCTACCACCCTAAAACGGGTGAACTGGCCTCTGACAGGCCTGAGAACTCAAGTATCCCGGCCCTTGTGGATGGTTTTGGCTACGCTCAGGGCAGCTCCAGATACCGTTCACCTCCTGACTATTAGGTGGAGGTGGGCACGGCTACTCAGAAAGGTATGGATACTCCTGGTAATATGAAACATTACATGCTAGAGGTAACTGCTGTGGGACTTGTATGCACGTAATAAACATGCTGAACTAGAGGTGGTGCTCCGGTAATTTATTGTGCTTAAGAAGTGGAAGAACTCTGCTTAGATGTAGAAGTATCGACTATGGCACTCATACTCTAACATTAACTGATAGTATTGACTAGAAGCTCTAGATGCTTCGTAATCTCATCCAACTTATCCAACTGCTTCGTCCTTTGCTCGATCACATGTAATTTCTCAAACTCTTGTGATTGCTTTTCTATAATATTAACTTTGGATAGGTGATTCCCTATAATAGCCAGATCAGAACTGTCCACCCTATCCACACCATGAGATGCCATCATGTTGATGGACTTGTGGGGCATAGAAGAAGGTAGAGGATGTTTCTAAAATGTCGGGAGGAAGATAGAACCGTTAAGCTCTCTGCCATTTCCTAGAATATTTGCCATAGGACATCATCATCTTTGTTGAAATGACACCCCCCACAAGTGGCATCAACCAATCTCTGATTCTCTGAACTCAAACTCCCAAAGAAATTTTGCACAAGGCTACTCTTTGGTATATCGTGATGGGGACACTTCTCCATCAAATCCTTGAAGCGTTCCCATGCCTCGTGAATCGGCTCATGGGACATATGAGAGAAGTTGTCAATATGGGACCACATCTGATTAAGTTGTCCTCGAGGGTAGTACTTTCTCAAAAAAGTTGATCTCAGCCCCTCCCATGATGTGATAACTCTTCCTAAATGATTAATCTAATGGAGTGCCTGATCCATAAGGTTAAAAGGGAAGATTTTCATCATCACTACCTCTAACGGGATGTTAGGGTAGTCATCGTACCATATATGTGGTCAAACTGCTAGAGGTGTATATGGTTCTTCATTGATGTGACCATGGAATATGGGGATAATGGTAAAAGTTGGAGCTTTAGCTCGAAATGCCCATGAATCGTAGGTATCTGAATCCATGTAACCTAGTATCATGCACCTAGGTTATAGACATCTCTAAGGGTGGGCTTAGACACCACTCTTTATAGATCAAATACTGGGTATGCTCGTCGTTTCTCATCTCCTCCCCCATTCCCATCTCCTCTCATTTGCTCATCCACCTCTCTCCTCTCTCCTCTATTGTTCTTCAGCTCTAAGATCATGTCTTTCAATCTGACATGGATGTTAGCTTGCTCAATTGTTGATCTCACTTTGGTCTGCCATGATATTCTTGCCCTTCGGTGGCGTTAAGTCCTTAATAACAGGATCAATATTTAGAAATGTGAAAGAAGCTTGATCAGACTACAGAAATGATGGGGTCTCAAATGAATGTTCAAGAAGAAGGTCAATCTCGAACAACGAATTTATTGGTGACAAATCAGGTGTGAATGAGAAAGAAGAAAGCTCGGGAAGAGAGTCATTTCGAGTAAAAGAAGATGAAGATGAAAGAATTGGAGAAGAAAGTGATACGTCTGCAAATTTCGAACACAAAACACTTCAATCCATCATCTTTGAAACAAAGAGGAAGTTGTGAGAACATGAAAGTCAAAACAAGAAGATACAATGAAAAAGGCATGAAGTGCGCAAAGGGGTCTTTACTCTAAGCAAACAAATACAAACCAACCCTCAATTCACCAATTGGACACAATGTGAGGACCGTAAGAGTTTGGTCTTTTATCTTTTCAATTTTAATTTAGCGAATGTCAAACAGTTACTTATCAATAGATACACAGGGTGATGTTGCCCTATCATTCAGTGTACGTCCTCAAACCTCCCCAAATAGTTGAACCATCTACCTGGGATGCCTGGTTATATCAGGCCCAAAGGGAGATTAGAGGCGGAGCACACTAAAATGATTTTCTAAGGTCGAAGGCAAGTGCTTGCAACTGTGACTGTGTAGTGAAGAGTGATACACATGTGCTTAGGGTATTGTTGAGGGATTTGGGATCTATCCTTAGGGCTATGTCCTCACCCACTCTGTCTGGAGGTAAGTACCTACAATTATGAGGGGATTACTCTCACCAAAATAATGATGGATCTTTATGTTTAATTATAGAGTCAAGTTATTTTAGCAGTCTCAAGTTTATTTTGATTGTCACTTTTTTTTTAGTATTTTCAAATAAAATGATCTAATGAATTTTTCAATTTCCTTTTTTATCCTAAGTGAGAGAAAATAAGGACAGAAGTTGGAAAAGTCGATGCACGACGAAATCAATGATGCATGCTAGATAGAGAATGTGTACATGTTGCCAACAGTCTACATACAAAAAGATCCACACATATAAAAATAAAATCTAAAGTAAATAATGCATGAGAACTGTCTTAGAAGAAACTTCTATTATCGAGAAGAACCTTTTTATTTGACTAAGTCCAATCTATGAGTCTCCTCTATAGGATTAGGAGGATTATTAAGGGGTCCGAGCCTATTACTTACCCGGCTTAACAAAAACAATAAAAATCTACACCAAGGGCTCAAGCACAAAAAACCACATGAAACAAAAGAAAATAAAGGCGAAGAAAACAAAAACATGTGAGGTTCCTTAAGTGCACTAGCACTTGGTGAAATAGACTTGTAATCACAAGGTTATAATGCCTATTAGAAAATAGAAAAAGGGCAAATGCCAACATTAATTATTTCAAATTATTTACAAAAATAATGAAATAAAATGACTAAAAATAAAACAAAAAATATGTGCAAAATGAAATGATGCTCTTCCACTCCTCCTCCTCCTCTACGCTCTCCTACTGGTTGATGAAGAAACTCTCAGCCTCCGCTTCGCTCGAGTAGAACTTCACCCTCGCTTGTTGGGCCCTCACACAAAAAGAGGAAACAAAAGATGTATTAGAAATAAATTATGAAAAATATGGAAAATGAAATGAAGTAGAAAATGTGACTGAAAATAAAAGACAAATGAAATGATATAAAACGAACAAACACCAAGAGTAGAAGGAAGAAGAAAACCTAACTACCCTCGTTGTGCCTCCCTGGCAACATCGTCTTTTATTGAGATGGTAATTTTATATTTTAATTATTTACTGATAAAATGAGTGTGAAAATATGCATAGTGGAATGTGGTCGTCACAACCCAAAATCATCTCAAACAAAATTTTTATTTCTCAAGCAGAAATAATCAAACAAGAAAGAAAATGAGAGAATTGATATTTATTTTACCTATATAGCCAGCAGGATCAAACTTAGGAAAACTACAAAATCCTAGGTTATTAATTATAAAAAATCAATGAAGGTATTCTTCTTTTTGTCTTTTGATGTTTTTATGTGTTTTAATGCTTTTGTATTTTTTATCGATTTTTTATGTTTAATTTTTTATATTTTTTATATTTTATTTTTTAAAACTTTTAATTTTGCAAAATTTTATCTTTTTATTCTTTAAAAAAAATAAAATAAAACAAAATGTTAAAAAGGAAACCAAGCTCTTTTTGGATTTTTAGAAAACGATTAAAACAATTAAAAAATCAACCAAAAATATTTGTGTGTTTTATGCACTTTTTTACATTTTTGTTTTTTAGAGATGTTTAGATTTTTTAGAGTTTTTAAAACAATTAAAAACTAAAAACATTACACAATTAAAAAAAGGCAATTGCTTTTTGGATTTTAAAATATCAAATAAATCCAAAATACTGGAATTATATATAAACAGAAAGATAATTTTGCAAGTACTACAACAAATTATTTTATGTATTTTGTGATTTTTAATTATTTAATATGAATTTATTAGTGTTTTTTATGTTTTTCAATTTTTAGGGTTTTTATAAAGAACTTTCAAAGCAATTTTGTAAAGAAAATAAACTAAATCAAAATAATGAGACATTTTTTGGAATTTAAAAAAAAAATCAAATTTTTATGATTTTTAAGGAAAACAGGGGAATTTTTCATGGTTTTTAAACTTTTTTTAAATAATAAAACTACTTAATTTTGCAAACAAAAAATAGAGGTGATAAAACTTATTTTCAGGAATTTTTTATCATTTTTAGAGAATGTTTAAAGGCAATTAGCAAATTAAAAAGCATAATTAACAAAACAATAATTAACCAGCTAATTAGGGACCAAAGTGTAAAGATTTTATTTCTAGGTACTGAACCAATAAAAAATAAAAGAAAAAAGGAACTAATTGCAATTTTCCCACAAAAGATTGTGTAAGTGCATGTGAGATGCATTAGCACAGACTATATTGGAGTTATTTTTATTTTGAGGGACAAGCAATAACAAAGAAACACAAGCACTATATTGCTAATTCACCAAAAACGCACGTACTAAACAAACATGTGATCCAGTTTAAACATGACTAATTTGCAAATATAAAACTACCAAGGGTTTCGATGCAATTATTCAAGCACTAAACACATGTCACGTGTCCAGACATGGATTTATTTACAAATAAAATTGAATATGGGGCTCAGAGTGTAAAAATCACCAAATGTGTGCGTAGCACGTTCTGGATCTACAGCTTTGATCTGATCTGGCGTCTTGGATGTTACGGTTGAAGTTTGGGGCTTCCACAAAGGCTAAGATGGAATTTGGGCTCTTCATTTCTTGATATGATGATAGAGACGGGCGGTGGAAGAGCATTGATGAATGGCTTGGCTAATGAACTTTGAAATCCAAGAACTCCTCCGATCTGCCTCTAAAATGGAGCATGAAGGATGCTGGAGCTTCCTGGTGGTCTCCCCGAATCGAATGGTGCTAAATATGGTGTCCAGGTTCGCGGGTCTAAGGTTTGGAGCTCCAGATAAGCTGCACATGAAAGTCAAGCTCAAGATTCTGATCAAAGGTCCAAAAGAGATACTTGCTACCTGCAAATGGTTCACTGCTTAGAGATACAACTCAGGCCACCCTCATTAGAATAAAACAAAGAGGAAATGAGGGGAAAGGATAGCATTCAATGATGATGGTCGAAGAGAAGATCGGATTCCATATCTGAAATAGATTTGGATGATCAGATATGGTAGGAAGGTGGAGAATCAAACGATGATCGTGTGCGAATGATCGGAATTTAAGAATCAACCATAGATGACCTCCAATCGATGTGATTGGAAGTTGAACGGAAATGATCTGATTTCAATAAAAATGGAATGAAAATGTGGAATTAAAGATAGAAAATGAAACTAATCTACTCTAAATTACCCTACAGTGATAATGAGGGGGTCACGACCTCAATTCGACGGTGGAAATCAAAGAAGCTCAGACTCGTCGGCAGAGCTCCGGCGAGTGGTTGGATCGTGCCTCCGCATCCTCTTCTTGCACTCTTGGTTTAGCAATTCCTTAATTGCCAACTCGAGGAACCTCCTGGATCCAACCTCAGGGAGAATTAGGGATGGAAAACAGATTAGGGCCGATGGAAGGAATCTGGAGGTTTTTATATAGGTGAGCGGCAGTGAAATTTGAAATGGAGATGGCGTGTGAATCGAGGTCGAGCGATTGCAAATATTATTCGGGTGAATTCGTCTGTTATTCGGGCAAGATTTTGATGCAGAAATCATGAAAAATGGATGGTTGGACTGATTAAGAAAAATCAAAGAAGAGAGGTCGATCAGGTATTATTTGGGTTACTGGAATCAAGATAGTCTGTTGACCCGGGTCTAACCAATACGAAGGCATGTCGTACAAGGCAAATGCTACACGATAAAAGACATTGAAGAAAAGAAATAAATAGAAAAGAAAATAAAAAATGATTTTAAAATAAAAAGTTTTCTAAATGAAAATGTTAATAAATAAATAAACTTTATTTAAGTGATTTTTAATAAATTAAATCATTTAAATAAATAGGTGAAAATTAAAAAAAATCTTTATTCATAGGTAAAAATACCTATATATAAAATATTTTGATTTTAAATAAATTATTTTTACAAATAATTATATAATTTATTAATTAATAATTTACATAATTGTTTAAGGATTTGAAAGATATTTTTATTTTATTTTCATGAATTATTAGTAAGTTAAATAAATAGTGCTATGTATAATATAGGTATGTGATACCTATACAATAAAGGCAAGATTTTATTTTTACTTATTATTTATTTTGTGATTTTTATTTTTATTTTATATAAATAAAATACAATATATACACATTATTAAAAATACAATATATGCAAATGTATACAAGAAAATAAATAAATAATAAATAATATAGAGCACAATATAGATAAATTGTACAATAGCACTCCAAAAAGTCATTTTTCACATCTTAACTCTGATTTTAATGAAACCACTTTTATTTTAAAGCTTATTTAATTTTTAACACAATAAAAGTTCGTTTATTTTGGATTTTTATGAAGAAGATATTGATCTGACAAGTTGAGATTTATGACATTTTCAAAGTATTGTTATTTTTAATCTGTACAATGATTCTTCTTGCAAGTATTTTTAATATTTACAGCTCATTTTTGTGTACCAGTTCCAAGAAGAAAACATGTTTATTTAAAGTTATTTTCGTGATAAATAAAATAGAAGAAAATATATGTAATATGCATAATAATGAATGTACAAAGTGAAGAATTGATTTTCTTGATTTTTCTGGATGAAGACCCTATCTCCACCTACTTTCTTCCTTGTCTATTAGGTCAAGTCTTGACCTACTCTCATGGTTAGGATCAACCTGTATTTATTGCATATATATACAGTTTTTCTTTTCTTTATTTTT
This sequence comes from Ottelia alismoides, assembly GCA_037367405.1. Lineage (NCBI taxonomy): Eukaryota > Viridiplantae > Streptophyta > Magnoliopsida > Alismatales > Hydrocharitaceae > Ottelia > Ottelia alismoides. The sequence goes on from JAZKJV010011078.1 coordinate 642,420, forward strand.
CCTTTATTTATTTATTTATTTATTTTAGGTTAAAAGAATGACAAATATACAATATTTACAAAAGAATGAGTATTATTAAGAAGAGAGATTTATTGATATTTGAAGTTGTTTTATAAGGGATTTTAAGATAAAATAAATGAATAAAGATGATGAATTGGTGATTCATCAGATGGTGTCATTTCTTTTCTCCCTCTTATTAGAACAAGGTATCTCTCAAGTGCCTTATTAACTCAACACAATATTTTTTGTTCTTATTCAGTGTGTCCATCAAAATAAGTTGAGTCATATGTACTTGTTTTTCTTGGGAATGCACCGGTGTGTGTTTCTTTTGAGTATCTAAGATACCTTATACACCCAGACTTGTATCACTATACAATGCAGAGCCCTTTTTGAGGTACTAGCCTGACTCATACAAGCCTAATATTTTGGTCCAAATGGACACTTAAAAGGTTTGGAGCGCTCGCCTTTTGTGGAAGCTCGTATGAATGTAAGTTTGTAATAATTGAGTTTTTCATTTCATTTTTCTTTATCTTTTCTTTTTGGCTATCTCCACTGCTTTTACCAAGGACTAATGCACACTAATCGATAATTTAATGTTATCACACCCTATCACTTAGGTTCAGACCAAGAGATTATTATGAGAACCATGTCACATACTGGCTAAGATGCTAACACTCAAGTTTCATGAAGCTTTTATTAATCTTATCCCATCATCGAGCATCATAAAATCAGGTCCAAACTTAAATCTCAAATCCTAGTTCCTCAAGTGAAACCTCAACTCATCTCAATCATGAATGCAGTCATGCATGCGAGTGATGTCCATATTCTTTAAGGGAGAGTCTGAGCATGCAATATAGCACACAAATCTTTCTAACTAGGGAAGTTTGAATTATTAATTTTAAGGCCCTAATGATTAAGACATGTTAACTTTGTCTCTAAACCTTATAAATCAAGTGTTAAAGATCTCAACAATCCTTGAGTGCAAAGTGAAAATGTTAGAGAGGAACACCAAGTTAAGAAGGTAGTTATTTATAGAATTTTTGAAGGGTTTTTTTATTAAAAAGAATTAGAGAATAGGTACCCTTTAATAAATAAAGACAAAACACAGCAGATATGAACACAATAAACACTTACAAAAACATTACAAGGATACCCACACAACACTACAAACTTCAGTCTCTCAAAAATAAGTCTAGAATCTCTAGGGTTTGAAATCACAAGCTGCCTTATGCCTCACTTGTTTCCTCCTCACAGAGCAAACATTAGAGTCAGAATAAGAAAGATCTTCGTCAACTTGGAAGATGAATTGCCTAGAATGATGTCATTCTTACTCAAAGGTAATATCCTTATCCACATGGGAAGATATAAAATTCTCCAAAATAGAGGGAAAACAAATCCAAAACTTTGTTCCTGTAACAAATTTCTGGGTTTTCCTTAAAAGAGAAAAACTAGATATAAGAGGTAAACTTAACTTACAAGTGAAACAATAATTAGATAACTAAGTATCATCAAGAAAAGGTGTAGTTTCCTCCATATCTAACTCCTCTAACAAAATGTTATCTTCCTCAAACGGCATCACTCTTTTCAAAGAACGTCTTATCAACTATTTCAAATTATAGAATTTAAATCTAGACTTTATTCGATGCTTGACTCTGTAATGAACTAGGTCTAGGCAACCTTTTATAACCAAAGAATCCAACAGTTCAAAATCTAACTGTTACGCCCAAAACACCCCTTTTAAAATAAAATTTCTCTTGAAAAACTAAAGTGATGTTTGATTTTAGTTTTTTTTTATTTTTTTCATCATTCAATCATTTTTTTAAAAGCAAGAATATTAATAAATATATACAAAAAATAATTTGTATAGTATCAAAAACAAGCTTGTACCCTTTCAAATATAATTTGTAAAATATTTTGCAAACGTAAAATACATATATATAATTTTTTTAATATTTTACAAATTATTTTTATGAAAAAAATTTAAATCCTCATATTTCATAGCCCAAAATAAATATACAAAATATGTGAAAGTATGAGCTATGAATAAAAGGTATATATGCAATATACACACCCCCCATACTTAGCTTGTGCTATGTCCTCATGGCACAAAGTGGATGAAAGACATAGCTCATACTAAGCATAAAGAGGAAAGACAAGAACATGCATAAGACAACTGATCAGACCTCCCCTATACTTAGGCTTTGAATAGCCTAAGTGTTTGGATAGCCTAAGTGTAGGAACAGAAGACATCAAATATGGGTATAAAAAAGAATAGATTAGGAAGAATAACATGGGCTCAGTCCCCCTATACTTAGACTAAAAATAGGTTAAGTATAAAGAATGAATAAATTATAAAGGGACTGAGTAGAATTATACAGAAGATTTGTTAGGATTCCCCCTATACTTAGGCTCCCACAAGCCTATATTAGGAGTAAGAAAGTAAAAAGAGAAGAATCCTCATCCAGAAAAGAATAAAATCCATTTTAAGAAAAAGAATAGATGAACTAGGAAGATGTTCAATCTGTATGATGTGAATCTTTCAACTACGACTTCATGTTGTATCTGAAATGTCTGCAAATGGCTCAATTAGTATGACGACAATCACTTCAACTGGAGTCAGTCGTTCTTTGGATTCGACAAAGTGTTTCAACAGAGGACCATTGACCAAGAAGGAAGGTGCACCATCTGTGAGAGATACTATCTTTACACTGCCATTACCTTGCACTTCCTTGACAATATAAGGACCCGTTCATTTTGACTTAAGTTTACCGTAGAAAATCTTTAACTTCACATTTAACAACCATACCTTCTGTCCTCGAACAAAGTTCTTGCATCTAATATGTGAATCATGCCACTTCTTAACTTTGTCATTATATATAATACCGTTGTTATATGCTCGGTTGCGGATTTCCACTAGCTCATTGAGGTTCAGGTCTCTACATAGCTTACCTAAGTAACAACTCCAATTAATTTTTTTATTGCCCACTCAGACTTGTGAATCAATTCAGCGAGCAAATGAAATTGCTTGTCATATATATTCCTAAAAGATGAAGAGCCCAAAGGGGTCTTGTAAGCTTCCAATATGCCCAAAGAACTTGGTCCAACAATTGGGACAAATTCTTTCTATTGGGACGGACTAGCTTCTGAAGAATGCTCTTCACCTCCCTATTTGAAACCTCTACCATGCCATTTGATTGAGGGTGGTAAGGACTAGTTACTCGATGCTCAAACTTGTAGTCTTTAGCTAAAGATTTCATCTCTCTATTCTTAAAATTTCTACCCCTATTAGATATCGAAACTTTTGAGACCTCGAACCTTGAAATAATATGATCCTTTATGAACTTACATTCAATCCTACTATATGTGGCTCAGGGCGGATAGCCTCCACCCATCTTGAAAGGTAATCAAACGCTAACAAGATATATTCAAATTCATGACCGTTGGGAAAGGGACCCATGAGACTTATGCCCCATGCATTAAAAACATCACAGAAAATCACTGGCTACATGTACATCTCATCTCTATAACCAACCGTCCCTCCCATCATTTGACAAACCAGGTACGAGCGTATAAAATTAGTGACATCTCTAAACAAAGTCAGTCAAAACAGTCCACATTGAAGAACCTTGTGTGATGTTCTCTTTCATGAATGGTGTCCCCCATCTCCCAATGAATGACAATGTGTGAGGACACTCTGGTATTCCTCCTGAGGAACACACCTTCTCCAAATGCAATCCGGGCCTTCAAAGAAATAGAGTAGATCGTCCCAATGGTATCTACTTGAATCCAACTTCAGTCGGTCAATACTGCTCCTAGTCCAACCTTGGGGAACTTTCTTGGAGATAAGATAGTCCACCATGTTGGCATACCATGGGAGTGAATCGACAACATAAATCAATTCATTTGGTAAGGTCTCTTTAATAGGTTTTGCATCAGGAGAATCCTTCAGTTCTATTCTTGATGAATGATCAGCAACTACTTTCTTGACTCTAGGTTTATCCATAATCTCCAAGTCAAACTCCTGGAGTAATAAAATCCACCTAAGAAGACACACCTTCACATCCTTCTTTTCCATGAGATACCTAATGATTGAATGGTCAACATAAACTGTCACTTTTGCACCTAAAATGTAAGACCGGAATTTCTCAAGAGCTCAAACTATGGTGGGCATTTCTTTTTCGGTTACTGTATAATTTTCCTGGTAGGGTCTAAAACTTTTCTCGCGTAATGAATGACAAACAGGTTCTAATCTTGCCTCTACCCCAGTACGCCTCCTATAGCAAAATCTGAAGCACCAGTCATGATCTCAAAGGAAAAAGATGCATCATGAGCCCGTAGAATAGCCGAGCAACAAATCTTTCTTTTTAAAGCTCAAAGTCCTCTAGACACTTGTGATCTATGATGAACTCAGTATCATTTCCGTATAGCTTAGTCAGTGGTCGGGAAATATTAGAAAAATCTCGAATAAACAATCTATAAAATCCGACGTGCCCCAAAAATGACCTCACCGACTTGATGTTGGTTGGTGGATCAAATTTCTTGATCACATCCACGTTGGTAGGATCAACCTCCATTCCCTTTTTGGATATGACATGCCTCAACACGATACCTTCCTTGACCATAAAATGACTCTTTTCCCATGAGAGTGCCAGATTGACCTACCTATACATTTGAAGAACTCAATCCAAGTGCACTAAACATGAATCAAAAGAATCACCATGAACCTAGAAATCATCCATGAAGACCTCCAGGAAAATCCCTGCCATTTCGGCAAATAAGGTGATCATGCACCATTGAAATGTACCGGCGCATTGCAAAGCTCGAATGGCATGCACATGAATGCGTATGTACCGGAAGGACAAGTGAAAGTGGTCTTTTCCTGATCTTCAGGGGCGATGTCTACTTGATTGTAGCCAAAGTACCCATCAAGAAAATAGAACTCATTCCCCACTAGTCTCTCAAAAATCTGATTAATAAAAGGTAGGGGAAAGTGATCTTTTTTGGTCATGGCTTTTAGACATCTGTAATTGATACAAACACGCTACGACGTGGGTACTCGCGTCACAATCTCAACTCCCTCCTCGTTAATGACCATATGAATCCCAACTTCTTCGGGACAACATGAAGGGGGGCCACCCACTTGGAGTCAGAGATGGGGTATATAAATCCTACTCCACACGATTTCTCGATCTCTTTCTTCACTACTTCCCAAATATTTAGATTAAGTCTTCTCTGTAATTCACGGGAAGGCCTAGCATTTTCCTCAACATAAATGTGGTGTGAGCAAAGAGCAGGGTTAATACTCACTAGATCCTACATTTTCCATCATGTGGCCTTGCGGTTCTTCTTTAGCATTTCTAACAACCTTGACTCATGTTCTACAGAGAGCTTAGAACTAATGATGACATGGAATCTATTCTTTGGTCTCACAAGAAAGGAATACTTGAGCATATGAGGTAGCGGCTTCAACTCTGGCAATGAAGTATCATCGATCAATCTGGCTGAACTGTCATTGAATATGGTTTGTGCTGCATGAAGGTGGTGAACTTTGTAGTGCTGACTAATGAATCAAGAATTACAAGGGTCTAAAGTGCCTCACACAAGGCGGAGACAAAGTTGTTGTGGCGACCCTCGATAAATCCCAATCCAATCAACAATTAACCCACAACAATTAAATCAAGCAATGAAAGTAAATGTGGAGTTAAAATTTATTATAACTCTACAATAAGTGTGTATAGGTGCGAGTATGTGTAGAGTGTCGAACTCAGGGAGCAAGTAGGATAGAACAAGGCAATAGTGCTCAAAAACGTGAAAGTGATCAAATGCCTACAAGTGCTATTTTTTGTGGGTTTTTAATTTTCTATTTTTATTTTATTTTTTTATTTTTTTATTTTTGTATTTTGATTTTTAATTTCTGATTTTATATTTTTTTTATATTTTCTACTTTTATATTTTCTTTTTCTTTAAATAAAATATATACAAAGTAATAAAGAGAGGGATTAAGTATTTATAAAAATAGGTAAAAATAAGCAAAATTCATAAACCAAAATATTTTTGCGCTTTTTATAATTTTCTAATGTTTTTTGTAATTTTTCTATATTTTTCATAAATTTTTGGTATTTTTAAAGACAAAAATACTGTAAACAAGGAATAAAATAAAAAGCTGAAACTAAAATGGAGAAATAAAATATCAAACAGTAACAAAAATTCTCCAAATTAATATTAAATAAAAGATAATAAAATAAGGAAAATTCTTAGATAAAGATAATATTTTTAGGATTTTTTTGGAATTTTTAATATTTTCACAAAGATTTTTGGGGTTTTACGATTTTTATGGGTTTTCTTTTGAAACTTTTAATGATTTTTGGATAAAAGTTAAAACACACTAAAATACACAAAATATATTTTTTTGGGAATTTATCGAGAAGTTTTTATAAATTTTATGGATTTTATAATGCAGACAGTAGAGAAAATGCTTGTTTTAGATTTTTTATAAATATTAAAATGCAACAAAAATGCAAAATGAAAATATAGCGTGAAACTATAATGCAACAGGAACTTATGGTATTTTTTGGTAATTTTTGGGATTTTATAGATGCATGAAATAAATAGAGGAAACAAAAAGAAAATAAACTACTAGCAGGGGTAGAAATGCCAATATCCAGAAACACATGGGCCAAAGTGTAATTTTCCAAAAAATATTTAACTAATAAACAAAGTTTCAGGACGAAATACAAATACCCAAACCCGGAGGGGGTTCCCTGCAAAATTGCGCGCACGAGGCACGTGACCTTACAGGGGTATTTCTGCAATATCACAAAGCTCCAGGGGCTAACATGCAATTTTACCAAAATATTACAACTTAAGTAAAAAGTTTCTAGACCGTAACAAAATACGTGAAAGTGTAGGGGTCCCGATGCAAAATGTCCAAGCCTCACGTTAACTGGTCACGTGAGGTGATGTGGACAGGTACCTAAATGCAAATATGCAATGCCTGAGGGTCTAAATGCAAATATTACATGAATATTTAAGCTACGCCTGAAAGTTTAAGGACTAAACATAAAATACAAAATGGCCGGGGTGTAGAGTGCAAAATACCCACAGCTACGAGATCGAACGGCGGAGGTGGCGCTACTAATCCACGTGGCGACTCAGGGACGCGCGATGCTGGTTCGAAGATGAGCGACTGCGATCAGATCTGGCCAAGTGATCAACGGTCGATGCGGGCCAAGATCGGACGACTGTGCGTTGATCTGGAGCGGCGGCCTGATCGGACGGCAGAGAGGCGAGGGGGAAGAACATGGAAGAACGTCGGCGAGACAAACTTCCCCAAGCTAGATCTCGGTCCTCTGGCGGTCTAGAAGCGTGCAAAATGGTCGGGCGTGCTCCTGGGAGGTCAGGATAGATGATGGAGGACTCGGCTTTGTCGGAGTACGTCGAGGCACCGCCAAGAAGGCGGCAGAGGAATCAGGTCTGGGTACCTCCGGTGAAGTACGCAAAATGGTCTCCAGGGGATCTCCGTGCGCGTTGACCTGCAAAAACGAGTGAGAGAGTCCAGGGCAAACTTCCTGGACCCCGCAGAGGTGCGGTAGTGGTGTGGAATGGCGGCGCGAGCTGGATGGAAGTCGGTCGGAGGTGCGCTCTGTCGAGGGGATTCGAGATGGCGATTGAGCGAGCGATAGGCGAAATGGACGATAGGGAAATGTTCCTACGACTACGAAGGACAAGAAAATGCAAAAAGAAATAAGAGAAGGGGACTACCTTGATGGCCGGAGACCAGAGGGGAAGAACCTCGACGCCGGCGAATGGCAGAGGTGGTGGAGCCGCCCTGATGCTTGCTCGACCGATCTGATGCACGGAGGCGGAAGCTGTCACCTTCCTCTCTCTCAAGGGTACCAAGACGAGAGCGAAGCGGGTGCTAAGGGGGTTCAAAATTGAGCTCGAAGGTGGCGGTTCCGATATATATTTGGCGATGGTGTCTCCTTTCAAGCAAGGGTCACGCACGAATGATGGAGATATGGCAAGATATGAGCACTCGGTGTGGATTAGTGATGATCAAGGAAGGAATTCCAAGAAGATAGCGACGCCAGAAGATGGAAGAATAAGGTGCCAAAATTTCTTGAAAATGGGGAGAAATCATGGGCGTCAGACCTGGCAGGCCTCGGTTAGGGAGTTGACCGAGGTCAACAAATAACCGCGCCTGGTTGGTCCACGTGGACCAACCAGGAAATTCCAAGCGAAAATTATTCGTAAATTCAAAATAAAATAGTAAATGGTTTTATTTATTTTAAGTTATAAAATAAAAATTGTTCCTTATTTTATAAATAATTTTATGGTGATTTTTGTTTATTTTTATGAGGTATAGAATTACAAGTTACCTTTTACGTCCTATATTGGTATATTATTCTCTATATTTTAATATTTTATTTTTATTTTGTATATTTAATTTTATTTATTTTGTTTATTATTTTATAAATTTATAAAATATTTTCATACACTTAAATATATTTTTATTTGATTTTTTGATGTATTTTGTACACTTAATAAAATATAAGTAGTAATTCTATAGGTATATGTATTGGTATTGTACCTATGTACTATATACATGTATTTTATTTTTGAATTTCTTTAGGTTTTTATTCTGATTTTAATGTACATATATATTTAAATAATATTTACAAAATTATAAAAATATAAAATTAGGAAAATAATGAATAAATAATAAAATGAATATTTTAATATGTACAAGTAAACAATAAGGGTCCAAAACTCGACTTTCAAACCATAGCTCTGCAAAATGCGAAACCACCTTCATTAAATAGCTTATTTAAAATTATATACAATTAAAGGTGATTTTGATGTGTTTCTAGTTTTTATTTGAGAGATACAGGTCTGGGAAGTTGGTATTTTGGATTTTTATTCAGATCAAAACATTTTATCTGTACATTATTTTTGAGTGAAATCAATTTTGTATTTTTCTATATTTAATTATCTACAACTTTTATGCACGCGGTTTGTTTATTTGAGGTATAAAAAGTGAAACCAAAAATAGGTCCCAAAATGAATAAAGAATGAATAAAATGAAAGGGAATTTTATTGGTATTGTGGCTCTTATCTCCCCCTACTTTATTCCTTGTCGACCTATTCATCGAGATGCCTAGGTCTCGGGGTTTCGGGTCATAAAATATTTACAATATTTTGTTATTTTTCTTTTCTTTTCTTTATTCTATAATTTTGGCTTTAAAACTATATTTTATACACTATTTACACACACATGAATGGATGCTAAGATGCGAGAATTAAAGGCATTTATATGCATTTGCCAGGGTTTTTGAGGCCAAATGATAGAATAAAGATGATGACATGTGGATTCATCATCCCCCTATACTTTGCCTTTGCTAGTCCCTACCAAACACTTATGCAATAAGTGCAGAAAAGAAAAACAAAGAAAAAAAAGAATAAAGTGAATTTAGTTTAATTATCAAACTTGTCTTCACAAAATCAAAGTTTGGAGCTTAAGTCGGACCTTTGGAATTTTAGTGCGGGCGGTTGCTTAATGAGAACCGGATTTGAAATCGAACAGCCTTCGAGAATCCCAAAACTCTGCTCAAGTATCCTCAATAGCCAGGTCAGAAATATCTCAACTCATACGCAAACCCTTACAACTATGAGTCTGACTCGTACAATATAAGTGATTGTGGCTCTCCCCAACTAGACTGACAAAGAGACTGACTTCTACAGTACGACAACCCATTGATTCCCCAATCCAATAACTCCTTCCTCGAGGAGCAGGGTATTCCCTTCTAAGATCAAGTGGCAACCAGCTCAAGAGGAGGTGGTGAAGAGAAGAATGGACGGTAGCCAGTGTAGCTACCTATCCTAGGATGCAAGACTAGTGTAGTCAAGTCATCCAGCTACAGACTCGCATGATATGACTTTGGAACTCAAGCTTGCTTATTGGCTATACAACATATTCACATACTTTGCAGGCAATTTATTTTTGTACAGGCCAGTTCTTTCTCTCTTTTTTTTGGAATACTATTTACAGCAGCATTTACATAGGGAGTTTTTCCTCTTGAGCCAGTAGACTATCCTTCTTTTGAAGCTTTATTGAAACCCACACTCTCTTGTCTTTAGAATTCCTCATCACTGGACGGGTTGGGGTGCACTTCCCTCCCTAGAGGAGGACAAGTGTTTCCACTTGTGTGCGTCTCATACCGGCGAATCCAATTCCCTCACCACTCCAACTGACTTGAGCCATGTGAAAGGTGCAGGTGTCCAAGTTAGGTCATTATCAACAAGAGTCGTGTATGTGTTCCGAAATACTGTACTTAGGCAGTCAAGAATCCATTGAACTAAGTCTCGTGATCCTCAAAGAATTAAGTCAACTAGACCTGAAGTACCTCAAACCCAGTTCCTATAAGGTTCCTGTTATTAGGTAGATTTTAAGGTCCAATCAAGCTCCAATCTTCGTATTTTACTTATACTTGTTCAACTATCAAACTCAATCCGAAAAATGCTCATGCTGCAAATGCTATGAAGATTTTAGAAAATATTTTTGTGATGCAATTTTCAAGAATTTTGAGCTTTTTATGGATTTTTTGAAAAGATAATGCATATGCATTTTTTGTATTTTTCAAAAGATTTTTCAAATGTTTTTGGATTTTAGTTTTGCAAATGTTATTGGGATTTTTGAAAACAAAAAGTTTTGGCCAAAAACTAGGTACAAATATTTATACGGGAGTGCTTCTTATATGTACAAGAAGTGGATTTTAAGAATTTACCAGGGTAAGTGGTCAATTTTATAGGTATATATGAAGAATTTTAGTGTGATGTATATATTCCTCAAACTTATTTAAAAATCATTTTACAAACGATTTTGAAAACAATAGTCCATAATAATTTCACAAATATTTTTACAAACATGTACACATATTTGAAAATCATTTTGGAAAGGTTTTCCAAATAGTATAGATAGATTTTTCACATATTTTTGCAAGCATTTTTCAAACCATTTGCAAATAATTTTTCAAACATTTTATTTCACACAAAGAAAAAAATTTTACAAACCAAAAATAATTTACAAAGGTTGAAAACATGTAACAAGATGTTTTCCAAATAGTTTTCAAAAGATTTTCACACGGATTTTCAGACTATTTTTCAAACATTTTGCAAAGAATATTTCCACCTGATTTATTAATTTATAAATACAAAAAGAATTTGAGGAATATAAACATCTTTTTATTAAGATTTTTGATGAATTTTTATAAGTATAATTAGCCATATTTACTAAGAAAATACGAAAATATGAGTTATGGCTAAAGTGTATACGGAGTATATACGACCCCCTATACTTAGCTTGAGCTATGTCCTCATAGATCGGAGAGGAAAGAGAAGACATAACTCGTACAGAGTATAGACAAGTCTAAAGAATGAATAAATAAATAAATACATGAAGGAATGAACGAATGAGAAGTTGTTCGTCCCCCCCCCCATACTTAGGATCAAATAATCCTACGTACAACAGACTATACACAACGCATGGAGGGTCAAGGGTGGGAATGAACAAATCGTACTCCGATTATCTCCCCCTATACTTAGGGTAAGATATCCCTAATATAGTTAAGAAGAGGAGACAATGGAGAGGATGAAAGAATAGAGAAACTCGGGGTGCACACCCCTCTATACTTAGGACAAAGTACGTCCTAAGTATAGAAGACTGACAACAAGGGACGACACCTTTTTGATAGATAAAGAAGATAGAAAAGGAAAAAGAAGAAAAGAGAACAAATAGATCACAGCTCAGTGTGTGCACCCCCTTATACTTAGGACAAGGCGTGTCCTAATGAAGGATATGGTTAGATCCTCAAGCGCATCACGGAAGCGTGAGCGTCGTATCGAATACGACGAGGAGCGACTAGTTGGACTAGTTGCTCGATGCAGCGGAATTTAAAAAATTTTGTACGACGAAACCACATGATCCAACAACACTTCTCGAATCGTTTCGTCTAAACCACAAACAAGTAATAGGAATACCTCTTGAAGCGTGGTTGCGATCGAGTCTCTAAACGAAGAGACCTCCTGTCTCAAGTCCGATCCGACGGAGGAGACACTTGCGAGCGCGGGGATGAACCGCGTGCTTCTCGCAATCCATGTTGATGATCAAAGCGGCGGATCTCCTGATCTCGACACACGAGATCCGACGTCTTCTTCACGAGCGAGGCGCACCTAAGGAGACGGAGATCCACGAGCAGAAGAACGGGCAGCATAACGATGATGCCACGGCGACGGAGAACCTCTCCATGGCATCCATGGTGGACGGCCATGAGAGGGAGAGAGAGGGCTGACCTCTAGAGAGAAAGAGAGAGAGATGCTTCTCAAGCATTGTGTGTTGTGTAAAATAGAGAGCATGGTGTGCCTCTCTATATATAGGGTTTTGGGATCCATGGATCTCAATCCATGTGACATATAAAATCAATGGATGAGATTGATTTATGTCAATCCAATGGTTAAGATTGTTGTTGGTAAAACCAACAAATTTAGATCAAAATATATTTGACAAAATAAAATACAAATTAATCCAAATCAAACCAATAAATAAGGAGAGAAGATACATGGAGATTTCATCTCCATGTACCTTCCAAAGTGGACGGCCACACATTCTTTATAGGAATGATGTGCCGCCCCCCTCTTTCCATGGAGAGAGCAATCTCATGGAAATCCATGAGATTGCATATCTCCTTGAAAATCTCCTCTATTTATTTCCAACAACTTTTGTTGGCTTTTTATTCTTCAAAATATAATTCACAATTATATTTGAGAATATTACAATCTTGCCATAGAAAAATTGTGAATCAAATTCACAATCCAAAACAACATATAATTTACATTGTCAATTAATTACACAATGTGTATCCAATACACATAATAATTAATCAACACATATAAATTATAATTAACTCTCTCTAATACATTATAAATCACATTTATAATATATTATGAATAATTGGATATTTCTATCCACATTATTCTTATCCATAACAATTAAATCATATTTAATTATATTGGATAACTTATTCTCATGTACTCAAATAATATGAATCACATTCACACTATCTACATCTTTGATAATCAAATCACATTTAATTATCTAAGATAACTTCTCCTTTTAATATGAATCAAATTCATATTATTCATGATAATTAAATCACATTTAATTATCCATTTTCTCAATGCTCGGATACATATATCAAAAATAGAATTATCCATGAACTCTTTCAAGGATAATGCGCTTTCTCCGCGAATACTTGGAGATAAGGACAGGACGATTGTATTGTTCCATGTATATTGACATGGATATTGAGATCACATCTCAAATCCAGATCTCGGGCCTCCCATAGATGCTTGATTAAATCAAGACCGTAAATCTAATCTTCTCATTGAATCTGAATCACATTCAGATTAATGTCCAACATTTGGACTAAGATCAGATTACTTCTCTACTAAGAGGAGTCACTAAAATCCAGACCCGTTTCATCACTCCCTAGGAATGGAAGCGTCATGGTTATACAACCGTTTATGATCACATCACCCTCAGGCATTCCCAATACCTGTACATCCTGCATACTGGAAGACTCAGAATAAACCCTAAGTATTAGATCAACTTTATACTGTCTACTTCAGGGTTTTATCAGTAATTTTCTCATTCGATCATTGGGAGTCGGTATTGATCATATACTTTCCAAAAGCATATATCATACCTAGGTCTTGATCATATACTTTCCAAAAGTATATATCAAACCAACAAATTCAGTCAAGCTTCCAAAGCGAGATGACCGTGCGCACGGAATTTGATTCTTCCCAATATCTCATGAGTGAGCTCATGTCTTCCGGTTCAGTAGTGAACCTGTATGATCCCTTTGAGAGATCGTATTACTCATATGCCCTTATATGCACACCAGCGCGCCGGTGTATAGACCTTGATTAGGTCATCAACCTATTGGTCTGCCAAATGTACATACTCAGACATATAGTAACGCATCTGTCTCCGGTCAGAGGATGTGTGCCTATATCATGACAGCATATGATATAGGACTTTGGTTATCTCGATCTCGTTAAGTCAACTCTTTGACCTAACTAATCTGACACCTCTGAATCTCTATTCCTATGCAGAGGACCTGCATCAAGAAGTCGGTTAGATATCAGCCTAACTGAGAAAGGATTGCCATCTCCTACTCAGGCTGGAGATCATCTCTTAATAATCATTTAACGGTGCTTGATGAGTCCTCAATCTAACTCATTAGATATTCATCTAAGCACCAGCCTCTATGATTCAATAATTGAATCAACAGCTGCATGATCATTAAGATGGCCATGGTACATAACCCTAATTGTACTAAGGGACCTATTATGCAAACTATGTACTCTTTATTTCAGATTAAGGAGTGAATTGCAATAACATTTATTGCATAATGGCTCGCCGTGGGCTCGCATGTCCAACAATCTCCCACTAGCCCAAAGAGCCATTAATGGGCTAATCATTTAAACCCACACTCATGTGACAATCATAGACTATTTAGAAAATAGCTAGGTAAGCTGATCAGTCACTCCGTTCCCAAGAGACTACGCCAAGTCCTTTTACGGCACTTGCATATCTCCTAGTAACAGTGCTCGCATCTAATGCGAATGTTGCATCTCATGCAACCGATACTCAATTTTGTTGGTTATAGTGTTCTTGACACTACATCTTATTAATTATCATAACCAGTATTCCCATAATCCTTATTAGAATACCTTCATTCCTGGGAATCTCTATCTCCTAAGGCATCTACAGTTAAGACCCTTATAGATCACTATCTACAAGGTCTTAAACCTTTGAAGATAAGACTTTGAGATCACTATCTCTAAGTTTCATCATCTTTGAAGATATTGTTATTACTGCAATCAAGTGTTTTATCTCCATAATAGGATTAGTAACAGTTTACTACTCCCACTGCATGGTAGACATCCGGTTCTTGTACACATCTAGCATATATTCAGCTTCTCATAACTGATGCACAAGTGCAAGCAGTTCTAGCATTCACTTCCTTAACTCTTTGAGGTGCTATCCCTCTAGACAGGTCACTACCACATCTTAAGGGAAGGAAGTCTTTCTTGGAATTGTCCAGAAAATGGAATAAGTCCAAGGTGTACTACTAATGTGACGGTCCCAATATCCTCTTCTCTTTGTTTCTGAACAACTTCAGAATTAAGATCTAAGAGGTATCCTTGAAATCGTATCTCAAGATATGGAACAACCAAATTATAAAACACTTATTATTATTCTTATATCATTCTAAATGATTAGAATAATATCTACATTTAGCACGATGAACACAATGGCACTCCCACTAAGCTTCACATGGTTCATCAAGATTTTATCTGAAATCACAACATTTATAATTTCATCAAATCTTATGTTCCAACTATAAGAAACTTATTGGAGTCCAAAGCTGGAGTTCTTCAGCTAGCACATCTTGCTTTCCTCAATTTTGAAGCCCTGGGGCTACTTCATATGAATATCCTCAGAGAGGTGTTCATAGAGGAACGCAATCTTGACTCACACCATGAAGATGTCATAGACAAGTTGTGTAGCTATAGTTAGCAATATTCTGATGGGTTAAAGCAAGGTCACTGGAGAGCAAGTCTTATCGCAAGCGATGCCTTCTCTTTCGTGTGTAGCTCATGGCTACGAACCGTGCTTTGAAGGTCTATACCTTCTCATCAGGTTCCCTCTTTCTCTTGAAGATCCATTTACACCTTAATGGGTCTGACCCATATAGGTTCATCCTCGAGGGTCCATATACAACACTTGTATATGAAGTCTACATTAGACTTTTATTGCTATCATCCATCTTTTCATGTCATGATCCTCTGGAGCTTCATCACATGAAGTCTGATCATTTTCACATGGAATACATCCTCAAACTCATTTGAAGAGGTATTAGTGTTTCATCTTTAATTGTCCTTTTAGTTTCCAATTTCAGGAGCCTCATTATCTTCTCAAGATTAAATGAGTTCCTTCACTTCATTTTATCTCGATTCTTAAGAGAGTCATCATCTAAGAATCACATTCTCAGAGATGAGATCCTTTAAGAATCTCAAGGTCATAAAGTAGGTATACAATACCATCCTTTATTTTCCTAATGAAGTAACACTCTCTAGTGCTAGAGTCCAGCTTACATGCATGGAAGCTTATTAAGTATATAATGTAGTCTCTACTACATATATACCTTGGAAACTAAGAGATAGTTATGCTAGAATTAATCATTGATTAAATCATGTCACACATGATCAATTGTATCTCCCTACAACTCCATTGAGTTAAGGTTCATTAGGAGGATTGAGATAGGAATGATATTCATATCTCCATAAGGTATTTCTTGAATTCATCTAATAGGTACAGACTACCTTGGTTAGATCAAATTCATTTCATCTTCCTTCAAACTTTGGTTTTAAATCAAAATTGTGAAATCTTTGAACATTTCAAAGTTTTCTAAGTGAAGAGAAGAAATCTCATATCACAAATAATCACTAATAGATATCACATATCCATAGTGTTTATTCTGATATAGATGATTCACATACATCAATATGTATGAGATCTTGAATACCTTAACATCTTACACCTTTCCCAAAGAAGGGTGTATTGGACATTTTTACTCTTGAATACAATATTCATAAGTATGTAAGATTTGAACAGTTAGACAATCTAAAGGTTCATCTCTTATCAGTCTATTGATCACATCAACAAACAAATGTCCAAAACATGATGCCAGATCATTGTCAAATGATCTTTATCCTCCTATTGATCTTTAAAGGTTTTAATTTTCAGTATTAGAAAATCTTAATGAACCATTCAATAATTTTCTAATTTAATAGAGTCCACTAGATTTTAGATTACTATTTGAAATATCTCCATCATAACTCTTTGTGATAGATTTATTACAGAATTCATGTTTATATCCAATAATTAGAAATAAACAATGAGTGTATTCTAATATCTAGGTCATAGAGACATTCTCTAAGACTAAGGGCTCCCACTGAAAATATGAAGTCTATTGATCTCATGGAAATTGTTGCAACACTTGCAGCACTTTCAACATGGATGACCAATAAACCTTAAGATCAAATTTCTAATACATATGCAACCAATTGCAAGTGTCTTTAGAAAATTGAGATACAATTATTAGACTTTATCTTATCAAATAAGTAAGTCAATATCAATGATTATATGTAGATTAATCTGATGCACTATCTGATTCCTTCTCTAAGGATTCTAGATAGATTTGATAGTCATACTATCAACACATCAACTTATTGCAGTATTGGCATTCATTCAACTCTTTGAATGTCATATGGAAGTTACAAAAATACAGTCAACCTTTTGACTATATTTCTTACTTGGGTCCAACCCTTATATGCACACCATATGCCCTTTGAATGTCGTATTACTCATATGCCCTTATATGCACACCAGCGCGCCGGTGTATAGACCTTGATTAGGTCATCAACCTATTGGTCTGCCAAATGTACATACTCAGACATATAGTAACCCATCTGTCTCCGGTCAGAGGATGTGTGCCTATATCATGACAGCATATGATATAGGACTTTAGTTATCTCGATCTCATTAAGTCAACTCTTTGACCTAACTAATCTGACACCTTCGAATCTCTATTCCTATGCAGAGGACCTGCATCAAGAAGTCGGTCAGATATCAGCCTAACTGAGAAAGGATTGCCATCTCCTACTCAGGCTGGAGATCATCTCTTAATAATCATTTAACGGTGCTTGATGAGTCATTAATCTAACTCATTAGATATTCATCTAAGCACCAGCCTCTATGATTCAATAATTGAATCAACAGATGTATGATCATTAAGATGGCCATGGTACATAACCCTAATTGTACTAAGGGGCCTATTATGCAAACTATGTACTCTTTATTTCAGATTAAGGAGTGAATTGCAATAACATTTATTGCATAATGGCTCGCCGTGGGCTCGCATGTCCAACACCTAAGTACAACAAAATCATAGGATGAAGACGGGTGACAGACATAATGAAAGAATGAATGAATGATATAGACAAATAGATCTATACAGAGGAAGATAGGAGTGATAATCATGTACGAGATGCATAAGGTGTGAGTCAAAGAGCACATCTCATACCAGATGAATCAGGGAAACATAAATGGTTGGAGGGTCATGATCTAGATATGGTTTCAATTGCTGACCATTGACTCTAAAAGTGGAAGATGATGAAGGTTCAGATATATCAATGCTGTCATTATCATGCACCTTCCGGACCACATATGGTCCTTTCCATTTACTTTGTCGTTTCCCTGAGAATAATTTTAACCTAGCATCAAATAACCATACTTGCTGATCTGGCTCAAATTGTTTATGGCTGATTCGGGATTCGTGCCATACTTTCACTTTCTCCTTATACTGTAGGCCACTTGAGAAGGCTGTATCTCTTAGTTCTTCCAGGGTTGTCAACTCTGCTTTCCTCTGTTCTCCTACACTCTTAGGATCCAATAATAGCCCTGTGACTGCCCAAAGTGACTTATGCTTTATCTCCACTGGTAAATGGCATGGCTTGCCATAGACGAGACAAAAGGGAGATGTCCCTAATGGTGTCTTGAAGGAAGTCTGATAGGCCCACAAGATCGAATCCAAAAACTGTGACCAATCTTTTCGGTCTGGACGGACTACCTTCTGTAAAATTGTCTTAATCTCCCTATTCGATACTTCAACAAGACATTAGTCTGAGGGTGATATGGCGTGGCAACACGATGGTCAATACTGAACTCGTCTGCAAGGGCCTTTACCTTGTCGTTAATAAAGTGAGACCCCCCATCTGAAATCAAGACTCTAGGTACCCCGAATTGTGAAATAATATTTTTCCTCAAGAAACGACGTACGGTTTTAGCATTTGCGGCTCGGGCGGGGATGGCCTCAACCCAACAACTCACATAATCTACAGCAAGGAGAATATGCTCAAACCCCTGACTTTTAGGAAAATGGGCCCATGAAATCAATCCCCTTATGCGTCAAAACCTCACAAAAATGAATAGGCTGCATGGGTATCATGTCTCTCTGTCCGCAAGTACCCATCTATCGACAGTCAGTACACCTTCTCACGAATTCATCAGAATCCTTGAAAAGGGTAGGCCACCAAAGGTCGGATTGGAGCACCTTCTGTGCTGTCCGTCTCCCAGAATGATGTCCTCCTGCCTCAAGCTTGTGGCAGTAGGTGAGGACGCTATGTTGCTCATCTTGAGGAATGCACCGTCTCCAGATGTTGTCCCCTCCTTCATGATAAAGGATGGGGTCCTTCCATTGGTACGACTTTTCCTTCGCAAGGAAGGTCTCAAGCCATTGTCTGGGCCAACCTTGTGGAATTGATTTGGCAACAAGGTAATTCACAATGTCGGCATACCATGGGAGAGAGGTGATAGCAAGGATCACCACATCTGGAAAAGTCTCAGTAATAGGTGCTATGGGCTCAGATTCATCAAGGTTCTCTAAGCGGGAGAGGTGATCTGCCACAACATTCTTAACTCCAGGTTTATCCTTAATCTCGATATCAAATTCCTAGAGGAGAAGGATCCATCTAGTCAATCTGGATTTGGCATCCTTCTTCGACATCAAGTACCGAATGGCAGTGTGATCTGTAAAAATTGTCACTCTAGATCCAAGAATGTAAGATATGTACTTATCCAAAGAAAAGACTACCGCTAGCATCTCTTTCTCAGTTACTGTATAGTTCTTTTGAGCTGCATCCAAGGTCCGGCTAGCATAGTGTATGGCATAGGGTAATCCATCCCTCCTCTGTCCAAGCACAATCCCTATGGCATAATCAGAAGCATCCGTCATGATCTCAAATGGAAGAGATCAATCGGGTGGCTGAAGGACGGGAGCCTCGATAACTAAATTCTTGAGAGTCTCAAAGGACTTAAGACACTTATCATCTACGAGGAACTCAGTGTCTTTAGTCAATAAATTTGTAGGCGGTCGGGCAATTCGACTGAAGTCCTGAATGAACCATCGGTAGAAACCAACATGCCCCAGAAAAGACCGCAACTGTCTCAAATTGGACGGTGGATTGAGTTTTCTAATGATATCCACCTTGGCCGGATCAACCTCCATGCCCCTATTGGAGATGATGTGACCAAGGACCGTCCTCTGAGTCACTGTTGAGTCTGATTTTCGAGGGCGGAAATTAATCGATGGAAAGTGAATAGGTCGTTGTTTTTACCCCAAAAACCCGCGTCAACAAAAGATTATTTTTTTTATTTTTGCTACTTATTAACCTGTAAAGCGGACAGGGTCGAACTCAGGGAGGCTACAATTCCCGAGGGTTATTCAATTAATCAGAAACTAATTAAAAGAAAACAGGAATCTCAAAGGACAACTATCCTTGGTTTTTGTGATTTTTTATCTTTTTATTTTTTTTATTTTTGTTTTATTTCTAATTTTTTTATATTTTCTGATTTTCAAATTTTTAGTGATTTTGATTTTGCAAATTTTTTTTAATTTTCAAAAATAATGCAAAGCAATATGAACAAAGATCAAGAATATACACACACCAACTCTTTTTGCAATTTTCAATTTTGCCAAAAATAGTCAGAAAAATCCAAAGAAATATTTTTGTGTTTTTAAAGTTTTGAAATGTTTTTGAGAATTTTTGTGGAAATTTCAGATGTTTTTGTATTTTTCTAAAAATCAAACAGTGAGGAAACAAGAAAATGTGCACAGCCTGAAGTAATTTGCAATTTAAAAATATTTTAAATACCTAGAACTCCTAAAAATTATTTTTAAGACAAACTAAAAGAAAATATCTACAAACAGAAACTGAAATCACAATTTTTAGATTTTTGTAGAATTTTTTATAATTTTTAGAAGATTTTTGATATTTTTCAATTTTTTTGGGTTTTATAAATAATTAATACGTGAAAATTGGTCAGAAATTAAAAGACAATGAAATACGACTACTCTATTTTTTTTGGAATTTTTTGATCTATTTTCGAATTTTTATGAATTTTCGAATTTCAAACAATGAAAAAGACATTGTTTTTGATTTTTAATAATACCAAATGAAATCAAAATGCAATGGAAAATTTATGCTAATAAAACAATCACATGAAGAGCATAGCACAATTTTCTCAAATTTTTTTGGGTCATGAATAACATTTATTTCAATAAAAGAGAGCACACAAATTAATGTTCTGCAGTTCAGGGACTAGAGTGTAAATACTGTGAATGTTTGGACTGAAATATAAAGATTCAAGGTTTTTATCTCAGATAAATAATAAAAATAAACAGAGAGAACAAATATGCAATTTTACCAATGTCTTGTGCATGGCATGTGCTCTGGAGACTGACAGGATTCTTTCGCAATTTCAACAATGCCAGGACATCTGATGTAATTTTGCCCCCATTTTTTTAATTGAATCCAAAGGGAGCCCTTAGGGCTTCGTATCTTGCAACAGGGGTAATGGGAGCCAAAGGGGGCAAGGTCCTGCTGCCGCCGCCCCTTATTCTTCGGCGGGCAAGGGCGGCGGGCGGAGCGGCGAATACGTGGTGCGATGGCGCGCCTACGTAGCTGGAGAGGCTGGGGTCGTGCGGGGATGCGGATCTTCGGCGATGGTGCGGCTTCGGCGGTACGAAGGACTGGCGGAGGGCGCTCGCGGGCCGCTGGCTGGAGGAGGCCGTGCGGCGCCTTGGAGCGAGTCGGCGGTGAGCGGCGCCTTAGGACGGAGGAGTGCGGATGGTCGATGGCGAGGCGCCGCCCTTCGCGGCGGTGCCGCGGTTGGTCTGCGGTGGCGGAGAAGGCGTCGGGCGGCCGCGCGGGGCACCGGCGTCTCTGTGATGGCGGCAGTGCTGGTGATGGCGGAAGAGCACCGCCCTTCACGGCGGTGCCGCGCGGCTAAGGAAGATGACAGGGGGAGGGGGCGGCGCCCTGCGCGGGACAGCAGCCGGTGTCGACCTCGCCACAGGAGGCCGCGCGCCTGGTGGCAGATCTGATGGGCGGCGGGGGTGGTGACCTCGCAGCCTTTGGCGGAAATTTTTTTTATTTTTTTATTTTTTTTCGTTTTCTTATGTAAACAGGAAAGAAAAGAAGAAAATCTTTTTTTTATTTTTTTGTAGATCCGAAAAAAAAGGAAAAAGAAATTTCTTTTTTTTTCTTTTTTTTATTGTTATCCTGCAAAACAAATGTTAGACATAAAAAAATAATTTTTTATTTATCTACAAAATTGGAAAGTGAATGGGGATTCGGCGAACGATGAAGGATTCGAATCCAATCTCCGGCCACCGTACGCGGCCGGAGTTGAGAGATCGTGGACGATAGAATAGAACGCGGAAAGATTGAGAAGACGAGATGAAACTTCTAGTCGGGTGCGGATCAAAAATCGTGACAATTTTTTTTAGATCTAGAAAAAAAATGACAAGACGAAAATGCGAAAAAATACCCTACGATTAAACTAAGATAAAATGCGAAGAAAATTTGGATCTCACCTTAGGAGCGGAAAATGGACCGCGATCGCCTCGACAAGGCCGACTCGCTGTCACCGGGCGGGTCGGAGGCTAGGCACAATTCTCGACGAAATTTCTCTCGGAGATCGGGCTCCTCTCTCTAAAGATTGATCAAGTTGGAATGAAGGAGAAGGAGTCATATAAATAGAAGAGATGAAATTTGAATTTTTTAAATAGATAATGGAGATGAAAATTAAAATGAATTTTTGAAATTTTTTGGTGGGAGGGAGATGAAATTTGAAAAAGAAAATAAAAGAGAGATAAAACTAATTACAAAATTATCTTTTTTTTTGAATTTTCGTCACTTATTTAATTTGAATTAAAAAAAATTATTTTTTTATTTTTTTATGAAGGTTAAATAAAAATAGCAACTATATACATATACTATATACATATGTGACACTATATACAAGGATAAATGATGAAATTAGCCTTTTTTGTGTTTTAAAAATTTATTATTTTTTTAATTTTTTATTTTTATTAAAAAATCAGTGGAATTGATTTACAATATATACAAATACAATATGCACAAAATACATGGGAAAAATGCACAAACCACCCCAGAAAACCGACTTTTCAACCGTAACTCCAAAAATTATGAAAATACAGCCATTTTAAAGATAATTTAATTTTGAGTCCAATAAAACTGAGATTGATTCAATTTGAGCTCATATGGAGCCGGAATTGGTCTTTCAATTAGTGCTTAGTGGCTTTTTCCAAGTGTGGCTACTTTTATTCTGTACATGATTTAATTGTGCAATCAATTTTAGTACTTAGAACACATTTTTATTTACAACTTTGGTTTTGAATATTATTTGATTTGAAGTCAATTAAGGTACAAATAAATTAGTGTTAGTGATGTACATATATACAAAATAAGGGAGAACACACATTTTTTTTGGATTTTCTGGTTAAGGACCCTATCTCCCCCTACTTTATTCCTGGTCGATCAGGTCAAGTCTTGACCTTCTCTCGGGGTTCGGGTCAGCCTGTATATAGTCTTCCTTTTTTTATTTTCTTTTCTTTATTTTTCCTTTATTTATTTATTTATTTTAGGTTAAAATTAGTAAGAAATCTACAATATTTATACACAAATGCAAGTTAGTAAGAATATGGAGTTAGCGTTATATGCAGGTGTTTTATAAGGGATTTTAAGCTAAAATAAATGAATAAAGATGACGAATCGCAGATTCATCATCCCCCTATGCTTTACCTTTGCTAGTCCCTTAGCAAACACTTATTTGAATGAATAAGTGAATAAAAAGAAGAAGAAAAAGAAAGGGAAAATAAAGAAAGTAGGACAACATCGAGTATTAAACTTATATTAATAAAATTGTAGTTTGGAGCTCTATCGGACCTTTGGATTAGTAGTGTGTCGGAACTTCTGTGAGACTTAGAATTTTAAAATCAACAGCCTTCAAGTTCTACACATCATTGTCACAGTTTCGGCTCAGAAGTCATCTTAGATCAATCCTCTTCCCAAAGCACACCCTATGAACATTGAACAATTGACTCATGTGTATGAAAGGTTTTAGCTCTTCCCATCCAGAATGCTGGACTACCATGCAAATCTCCTCTCCAATAACTCGTCCTCGGGGAGTCAGGTATTTCCTTCTAAGGTCTGTCACGTTGTGTTCACAATCGAATTGGGGGAGAAGATAGAAGAAGGAGAAAAGAACTGGAGGGTGGCCAGTGTAGTCACCTCTCCTTGTGGAGCTGGCCAGTGTAGCCGAGTCTCCACCAAGATCTGCAGGTTTCTTGAAGCTTGGACCTTTTTGGTCAGATATTTATTTGGTAGTGGCTTCTTTGTATTTGGATTTTTGGTGGTTCTGCTTGGATCTTATTGTGCCCCTACGGATATAGAATCTTTTGTTTCCGTACATTTTTTGGGGTCTTAGAAAAAATTTTGCCCAGCCGTCCATCCCTTTTCCGAAGCTTTATTTCAACCCGTACTCCGATCTTTAGATTTCCACGCTACCAGAAAAGAAACTCACACAGTCTTCCAACATCCCGTCTGAGTTGAGCTAAGTGTATAGTGTGAGAGTACAAATTGATTCCCTATTCCAGAGTTATACCCAGAATGAAGAGACCAGGTTAGACACTAAGAGTCAAACGCTGCACATTGTCATGTGAAACTCAAAGAATTAAGTCAAAGACCTGAAGCTTCTAAAATCCTATTTCTCGGTGAAGTTCCTCTAAGAATTAGGTGGATTAAGGTCCAACTAAGCTCCATTCTTCAATTTTATTCCAGACATAGTTTAAATGTCAATACTATCCTGAAAAATGCACATGCAAATGCAACATACGAACAATGCAAGGGGTTTTTTTTTGAAAAAGGAATGATGCACATGTGAAAAGAACACATTTTTTTTAAACAATTTTCTAGTTTTGAACTTTTTATGGCTTTTTTTTGAAGAAAAAATGCAAATGTGAAAGAAATTTTTTTTTTAAATTTGCAAATTTTTATAGATTTTTGGTTTTGTATTCTTTTGTTTTATTTGTTGTTTTGAAAAGGGTTAGTAAGATACACAAGTATATACAATGTTTTTTTTGTGTTTTTGTTGATTTTTTTGTGTTTTGATATTTTTTGTGTTTTTTTTGTTTTTTTTTTAATTTTTTTGTTGTTTTTTTGGTTTTTTTTGTTTTTTTTGTTTTTTTGTGTTTTTTTTACGCACGTGGATTTTATAAACTATACATATAACCCCTCCAAATAAACATATTTAAAAGTACGAGTTATGTCTAGAGTATATATACAATATATACGACACCCCCCTATACTTAGCTCGAACTATGTCCTCATAGTGATCAGAGAGCGAACAAGGAAGACATAACTCGTGCTAAGAATAGAAAAGTGAAAAGAAAAGATAAAAAGAAGAAAAGATAGTGATCTTCCCTTATACTTAGGATCAAGTAATCCTAAGTATAGTGGAGCATACAAAAGGGGAAAACCGATGACGAGAATGTACAGACTCAAAAATAAAAAAGACACGATATGAACATCACCCCCCTATACTTAGGGTAGAGTATCCCTAAGTATAGGCAACAGCAACAAGAGTGATGAACAGGACGAATATGAACAACACAGACCACTCACCCCCCCTATACTTAGGATAAAGCACATCCTAAGTATAGCAAATATACACACACAGAAAAGGGGTGAATGATAAAACAGGAGAAGACAGAGTAAAACGAAAGGATATACAAGAGGAGTGGATGTACAAAGGTCAAGAAGGTCGAAAGCGAACCTTCTTGCGGGACCGTTGGGGTATGGATTTGACAAGGTGTAGGTCGATATTGGGATCATCATTAGATATAAACTGAGTAGAATTGACCAAGAATGTATCCGCAGCGGTTTCAGATTGTGCAGGCCTAAACCGGTTATTGGAAGTAGTATGGGCATTTCTGGCCTGGGAGTCTTGCAAACATCAAAGTAAAATGGCTCGAAATCATTATCCGAAAAAGTAGGATTATTTTCAGCATGGCGAGCCTCTACTAGATCATCATCTTTATCAAAAGGCCCAAATTCCTTTATAAAAGCAATCAAATCAAATTTGGTCTGATCGGTCTCATCTGAATCAAGGTGAATAGGAACAGACTCATCAGTGGAAGTATTCGAATCATGTCCGTCCTGTCTAGTTTCAGACTCTGCCTTCCGCTCTAGGGTGTCTATCGTGTAAATTCCGCGGATGTCATCAATACATCGCCACA
Source organism: Ottelia alismoides (assembly GCA_037367405.1). NCBI lineage: Eukaryota > Viridiplantae > Streptophyta > Magnoliopsida > Alismatales > Hydrocharitaceae > Ottelia > Ottelia alismoides. The sequence continues at coordinate 668,711 of JAZKJV010011078.1, forward strand.
TACCAGAAGGGGAAACTTCAAGGTCTATGTTTTCCGAGTCGTCCTCCTTGAAGAGGAATTCTCGGGTCTCAGTATCATCCATCATATAGCAAAAATCTCTGGTAGTATCATCATTATCAGAGTCCTTGGGGTTGTCTAACACGGGTGGGCTCTCATGGGATGCGGGTTTCTGGATGGTAGTGGGTGTAGTGATTAACACATCGCTCCCTACATCAGAACGGAAGCGAATCTCTCCTGAACCATAGTCAATAACGGCTCCTGCAGAGGCAAGGAAAGTCCGTCCCAGGATGATTGGAGGGTGCTCCACAGGAGCGGAGGTCTCCATGGGCATTACAATATAATCCGAAGTAAAATTCAGGCCCTGAATAGAAATGACAACGTAATCTAGAATACCCTTGGGCCTCTTGATGGATCCATCAGCAAATTGAACTATCATCCCGGTTTTCTTAAGAGGCCCAAGATGAAGAGACTGTACCATAGAGAAGGGTATTACATTGATTGACGAACCGCCATCAAGGAGAGTGTTATCACAAGAATAGTCAGATATGGAGCAACTCACAAGAGGTGTGGTAGTGTTCCCTTTCTTAAAATATGGACGGTGAGAGATGGCGTAGGCAGTGGCCATGGTCAAGATGTGACGCTCAGATCTTCTCCTTCGCTTTCTCTTCTTCTGTTGAGGAGTAGATAAATCTGTCATGGCCTGTTGAAGTGGAGCTTTAATGATCTCATTAAGGGTGGCTACCACTTCGGGTTCAGTCAACATTTTTTTGAATTTTTGAACCTCATCCATACAAGGGAGGAGGTCGGAATCATCATTTACATGAGGATTGCCAAGAGCAGTCTGTACAGTGGAATCCTCGGGGTCGAGATTGGGACATGTGGTGGATGATTGTGTGGGTAAATGATTGGGCATTTGTGTCCTCTCCTCACAAAATGAATCATGTATCTCCCAAAATCTTCTTCGATTTTTAAAATTTTCTCATTTTTTTGTATTTTGGGTGATTGCAAGCTCTCATGATTATCCTCAAATGAATCCATATCCTCAAAAAGTGGAGCAGCGTTCTGGCTCGTATTTATGTTAAAGAGATTGTTAATCCTCGAATTCATATGCTCCACCATCTGGTTCAGTGTCTCAAGTGTGGAAATCATGAAAGGTGACTCCAAAATCTTAGGACCGGGTGGGCTGAATAAGGGTGGGTGAAAATCAAAGTCCTCCGCTTCCTGAAATAATGGGTTAGGCGGATATGCACAAAAATCAGGAGGAAAGTCCTCCTGAAAAAAGGAAGGTGGATCGTCTGGAGAGTACGAGGTATCTTCGAAGATCGGGTTAAAATAACTCCAGCCGGCCATCTTCGAAACAAAAGATGAGAGAGCACGAAGGTCAAGCCAAAAGATATGGAGAAGAAGGCGCAAATGCACAGAAGGATCTAGCAAGCACACAAGCAATCAAACACAATACAAACCCTCAGTTTACCAACTCAACTCAATGTGAAGACCGTGAAGGTTCGGTCTCTTAATCTTGTCTGTTTTAGAGTTAGGTGATAATCACAAAGTTGTACAAACACTTAGGCTGAATTATGGGATTTGGGCACTAACCTTAGTGTGTACGCGAGCAAGTTAAAACGAATACAATGAGGGGGTGACTCTCCCCAAAACAATGATTTTTCCTTGTATTTTTTAGGGTCGAGTTTTCTTTAGCAGTCCCAATTTTAGGCAGTTATCACTTGGTTAAAATGTTTTCAAAGAATCGCCTACCGAGTGTCCAATTTCCTTTTAATTTATGTGAGTGAAAACAAGGAAGGAGATCGGAAATGCCAATGCGCGATTAAAAACGATGATGCATGCAGGGGAGTGCAGGGAGCAGCGGCGGCGAGGGGGGAGCAGGGAGCATCGGCGACAGGGGGGTGCAGGGAGTAGCAACGGGGGGGTAGGGAGAAGGGGGCTTGGGCGGCGGACATGCACCTTGGTGCAAGCTCCCCATCCTCATATACTATATATGATTTTTTGTAATTTTCAAAATTTTTATATTTTTTTGGTATTTTATAAATTATACAGGGATTATTTAGGCTCCTTTTTAATTTTAATAAATAGATAAAATGCAAAAAATTCTAATTAAAAATATAGGCATGAAACTACATAGCATATAGCATTTATCCCTATTTTTTCGTATTTTAGGAGCTCAATATGGTATTTTCAATAATTAGATAAAAGCTACAAAAATATTTGTTCTAGGAGGGGCATAAGTGCAAATAAAAAAAGTATAGGGGGCCCTAGTGCAAAATCACTAGAAATATTCAACATTAATTAAATTCTATTGAATCCTTTACTAAATACAAAAACCGCCAGGGTTACAGACGTAAAATACCCGTCACTTGGGACTACACGTGACGCCACCTGGGAGGGACCAAAGTGTAATTATGAAAATGTTCAGGGGTCTCCAAGAAAATTTCACAAAAATATACAATGTGCTTTTCAATTTATTAGACTAAACAAAAAATACAGAAACTATCAGGGGCTTACATGCAATTTCACCACCTCACGTGGGACGACACGTGAAGTGACGTGGACTGGACCCAAATGTAAATACAATAAGTACAAGGGGGTCATTTGCAAAATATCCATTTTATTTTAAACGGCTAACTTTATTTACAGGGCTAAATAATAAATATAAAAATACTGGGGCTAGATTGCAATTTACCCCATATATGTGTGTTATCGAACGGTCCTCCTCCCTTCACTTAGATACGTGGCATGTTCTGGTGAACCACTGCCCCTTCAGAGATGGGCGTTCTGGATCAGGTCTGGGATCTTTATCAACGACCGAGATGTGGCGAGGATGGACGGTTGAGATTAAAACTAGATATGCGCCCTTGAACGGACGGTTGCTGCTTCGCTCGAAGAACAGGGAAGAAAGTCCCTGCCTCCGAGCTTCGATCGTCAATTTCTCCTTCCTCGGGCGGTCTTCTTCGCTGACGAGATGCTCTACACGTCCGGGGAGGTGCTCCGCAGCCGCAGGTGTGTATAAGAAGGTCCAGGATGTTGGACATGTGAGCCCACGGCGAGCCATTATGCAATAAATGTTATTACGTATATCATTACCTGATCTGAAATGAAGAATAAATAATTTGCATAATAGGTCCCTCTGTACGATTAGGGTTATGTACCATGGCTATCTTAATGATCATACAACTGTTGATTCAATTATTGAATCATAGAGGCTGGTGCTTGGATGAATATCTAAAGAGTTAGATTGAGGACTCATCAAGCACTGTCAAATGATTGTTAAGATGTGATCTCCAGCCTGAGTAGGAGATGGCAAATCCTTTCTCACATAGGCTGATATCTGACCGACCTCTTGATGCAGGTCCTCTGCATAGGAATAGAGATTCGGAGGTGTCAGATTAGTTAGGTCAAAGAGTTGACTTAACGAGATCGAGATAACCTAAGTCCTATGTTGAATGCTGTCACAGCATAGGCACGCATCCTCTGACCGGAGACAGATGTGTTACTATATGTCTGAGTATGTACATTTGGCAGACCGATAGGTTGATGGCCTAACCAAGGTCTATACACCGGCGAGCTGGTGTGCATATAAGGGTATATGAGTAATACGATCTCTTAATGGGATCATACAGGTTCACTACTGAACCGGAAGACGTGATCTCACTCATGAGATATTGGGAAGAATCACATTCCGTGCACGGTCGTCTCGCTTTGAAAGCTTGACTGAATTTTTAGGTTTGATATATACTTTTGGAAGTATATGATCAAGACCTAGGTATGATATATGCTTTTGGAAAGTATATGATCGATACCAAATCCCAATGATCAAATGATAAACTTAGTGATCAAACCCTGAAGAAGATAGTATAAAATTGATCTTGATCTTCGGGATGACCATGGGTCTTCCAGTATGCAGGATGTACAGGTATTGGGAATACCTGAGGGTGATGTGATCATAAACGATTGTATATCCATGACGCTTCCATTCCGAGGGAGTGATGAAACAGGTCTGGATTTTAGTGACTCCTCTCAGTAGAGAAGCAATCTGATCTTAGTCCAAGTGTTGGACATTGGTCTGAATGAGATTCTGATGCAATGAGAAGATTAGATTTGCTGTCTTGATTTAATCAAGCATTTGTGGGAGGTCCGTAAGATCTCGATTTGAGATAAGATCTCAATATCCAAGTCACTATATGTGGAACAATACAATCGCCCTGTCCTTATCTCCAAGTATCTGCGGAGAAAGCACATTATTCTTGAAGGAGTTCAAGAATAATTCATTTGATGAATTCTTTATCCAAGCATCGAGAAAATGGATAATTAAATATGATTTAATTATCATGAATAATATGAATTTGATTCATATTATAAGTAGAGATATCTAAGATAATTGAATGTGATTTAATTATCAAACATATGAATAACATGAATGTGATTCATGTTATTTGGGCAAATAAGAAAAGAGATCCAAGATGATTAAATGTGATTTAATTATCATGGATATGAATAATGTGGATAGCACTATCTATATTAATCATATATATTATAAATATGATTTATAATATATTAGAGAGAGAGAAACAATGTAAATAGCATTTGTTAATTATTAATGTGACTTGGATTCACATTAAGTAATTAATTGAAAATGCAATTTACAAATTAGTTTGGGATGTGAATATGATTCACATAATTTTCAATGGCATGCTTGAAATATTCACAAATTAATTTGGAATTAATTTGATGGATATTTTTGTGATAATTATTATTATGAATTATTAAGAGAAAATGTGATATAATAAAAAGGAGATAAAAGCCAACAATTTAGAGGTGGCGTCACCCATGAAAAAAAGTCATGGGTGACACCCCTTTTTTAGGAGGCAATATTCTCTCCATTTTATTATATTGATTAATCTCTTAACTAATTTATTTATGTTAAATTAAAAATGTGTTGATAATGTTGTAACATATATTTAATTTAATTATAAATAAATGTTGTTGGTTTTAACCAACAACAATCCTAGCCATTGATCATTACATAAACCAAGCATGACCGTTGGATCTATGTGTCCCATGGATTGAGATCCATTGGATCCTAAACTAATATAAAAGGAGGGCTAGCCTAGCCTTTCTTGGAACACACATCATGAAGAGTTGTACACGCCTACAACTCTCTCTCTCTCTCTCTCTCTCTCATATTCTCGCCCTCTCTCTTTCTCTCCTCCAAAAGGTGGCCGCCCATCTTGTGTTGAGAAAGGAGAGACTCTCGCCTTCGCCTTCGACGACTCGGGGATCTCCTTCTTCTTTGGGGCGACTTGCTCTAGAGGAAGACAACGGATTTTGTTTGACAAAATCAGGGGACTCGACGCTTGGATCTTCATCAAAGATTGCGGGAAGGATGCGACTCATCATCGTGCCCGCAAGTGCGTTCTTCGTGGATCGGACTTGAGACAGAAGGATCTCTTGTTTGGGATCTCGCGATCACAACCACGCTCCAAGAGGTATTCCTTATACTTTGTGGTTTGATGAAACGATCCGAGAAGTGTTCTCGTGATCATGTGGTTTCATCTTTAGATTTAAAAATTTTAATTTCCGCTGCATCTCGCGACTAGTGCGACTAGTCGCCCCGATCGTATGAGATACGATCGTCACGCTTCCGTGATGCGCTTGAGGATTCTCAATATACATCAAGTGGTATCAGAGCCTTAGGTCGAAAAGGGTTTTGGATATGATCCATGAACCAAGGACGACTTGGGTTTGAAAGGGTCGCGAATGTTTTAGCGCATTTGAATTTTCGCAACTCTGTCAAACTGATTTTTTCGGCACTGTTTAAATTATTTAAACACGAAATATTCAATTGAATTTTGTTCCCCATTAAACAAGGAAACCATAGGATTTTAGTTTACTAAATTTGGATTTAATTTGCTCAAGATATGGTCTTTTGAATAAGCATGTATTCACTGTTGCGGGAACAGCGAAATTGAACGTGATTAATTTGTTAATTACGATTTTGACATGCCTTGAAATGTGTAAATTATCACTTCGATTCTGTTGTAAATCAAGTTGGCAATCTTAGGGCACTAATTTTGCAAATTTTGGATTTAAATTGATCAAGATAAGTTGATTTTAGTGATTGGTGGTCACTGATGGAAATTGACAAATTTGATCATGAACTTTGTGATAGTCATTCAAACAAGTTGATGAAAATTAATTGTTAATTTTCTGAAATTGGTTATTGATAAATATTTGTGAAATGTTTAAAGATGATAATCAATTCCTTGAATGACATCCCACTAACTATAATGATAAGATAGTTGATCTTGATCATTGGTTAATTTGAAAACATCAACAAACATGGTTTGCATACAAAACCTAGGTCATCCTACAATAGTTGTAGGACAACTTTTTCATGCATAACCCTCTTGCTTGAATAGGATTGGGGATTTGTTTAGCAAATCTCCTTATAATGTAATCAAAATTGTTTTGATGTATATTATATGGTATAATTTTGGTTGAAAGACCGATGAGAATCTCAAAGTACATGATGATCTATCTGGCATTATCCTTTCCTGAGGTGGATATGGTGTCTAGTCGGAGATCGCTGGGGTAGCGGGTTGCAATGTATGTGGTCCGTCCCACTCTCGCCGATACTGGCCATGACAACGGGTAGGGACTGGATAATGCCGGAGAAATCAAAGTGTATTTTTCTATTATTAAAATTCGAAATAATATGTACTTTGAGATTATACCTACTATTCAAGTAAAATTCAAAGTTTGTTGATTGATAATAGGATTGATAGTTAATTTAATGTGATTAAATTAATTATAATCTATTAAAATACTCTATTATGAATAGATGTGTATTTCCCTTGGAAGAATTAATTATGTGAATATGATTCATGATAATTAATTATATAATTTGAATATGAGATGGAGGATCACATAAGTGACATCCATGGTCTCCCGCCAAGGCAAAGAATTCGGTCGCCAGTTGTTGTATATAAGAGATGCATGTCTGAAGTGACATATCTTATATATGATTTAATTGGATCGGGTTCTTTGCTTCTTGAAAGAGTAAGGCTTAGCGAGTATTAAGCCTGTTGACGGTTGGTTCAATTAGCAACGGGTCAACATCACCTTAGGGGTGGTGGGCTGGGGTGTTAAAGACCGAATTGGGAAATGCAAGTTAGACTTGCAAGGCGGAATGTGTTCCCGCTTCTTTTTATTGGAGTCGCGGGTTCTCATATTATTGGGATGTGACGAATATAGGAAAGGAGATCCCAGATCTTGCTAGAGATATAATGGTAAGAATATCTCTTACATTAAAAGTGGTGAAGGGAATGAACTTTCATTGTTGACAAGGCAAGACAACATTGAAATAAAAATTCCTAAATCAAAGTAAAATATGTATATATAATATATATACCCTTATGCAAATTTCTTATTTCAGATCATCCTTCATTAAACCCACTCAATGTTATACTCAATAATAACCAGTAAAATATCATGGATTGGACTCATGATCCAGATATTGTACTTGCAATTGGACACATAATGTATGTGGTTGCAATGTGCAAGTTTCCTCAACATAATGAGGAGTGACAATTAAATAAGACAATGAGACATCACCTTAGGGTTTGTATGTCTCTATAGTCTTGATCTTTCATCGAGTGTACTTTGGAAGTGACATGTCGATGGTGATCATAATTGTCAAATAATCCTTATAAAATAAAAGAAGATATTTTGGCATACATATGTGCTCTAGACATTTAATCATGAATGAGATGGTTCTCTGCATTATGCAGAATGGTGGGCTCGAAAGAGATGGTGTATTCAAAATGTTTGAATACTTACCAGAACCTAAGCCTCTAAGAGTTGAGATGTACATAGATATGATGAGTGTCATCATTCTACTATCTATATTCTAATCATTCATGAAGCTTCATAATATTCATATTGTATGAATTTAATGAAGCATGTATAAATGTTGAAATACTCTTACATTGAATTCTTTTGAATTTAACGTAAGAGATCCTTAGTCTTAAGCGACGGTTACTTATAGATGAAGAGAGCACAGTAGAAGCGTGGGTCGGACCCATGTGAGAAGGAAAGTCAAAGAGTTGATTGTACTTCTGTGACTTCCATATGACATCCAAAGAGTTGGGTGAATGCCAATACTGCAATAAGTTGATGTGTTGATATTATGACTATCAAGTCTATCTAAAATCCTTAGTGAAGGACTCAGATAGAGCATCAGAATAATCTACATATAATCATTGACTCTGACTTTCTTATTTCATAAGATAAAGTCTGACAATTGTATCCCAATCTTTTAATGACATTTGCTATTGGTTGCATATACAAATTAGAAGATTAGAAATTTGATCTTAAGGTTTAATAAGTCATCTACATGGATATTGATGTAATTGTTGCAGCAATCTCTGTTGGATAGATGGACTTCATATTTTTAGTGGGAGAACCCTTTGTCGTAGAGAATGTCTCTATGACCTATATATTAGAATACACTCATTATTTGTTTCTAAATGTTGGAAACAAACATAAATTCTGAGATAGAACTATCATAAAGAGTTATGATGGAAATATTTCAGATAGTAATCTAACATCTAGTGGACTCCACAAAATTAGAAAATTAATGAATGGTTCATTAAGATTTCTAATACTGAAAATCAAACCTTATAAGATCAATAGGAGGATGAAGATCATTTGACAATGATCTGACATCAAGCCTTGGACATTTGTCTGTTGATTTGATCAATAGACTAGTAAGGTATGGAACTTTAGAATGTCTAAAATTTCAAATCTTACATACTTGTGAATATTGTATTCAAAGTAAAATGTCCAATACACCCTTCTCTTAGGAAAGGTGCAAGATGTCAAGGTATTTGGGATTTCATACATATTGATGTATGTGAATCATCTATATCATAGTGAACATTATGGATATATGATATCTATTGATGATCATGTATGATATGAGATTTCTTCTCTTCACCTGAGAAACCTTTGAAATGTTCAAAGATTTCACAGTTTTGTTTTAGAACCAAAGTTTGAAGGAAGATTAAATGAATTTGATCAAACCAAGGTAGAAAGTACTTATTAGATGAATTCAAAGAATACCTTATGACGATATGAATATCATTTCTATCTCAGTCCTCCTAACACACCTAAACTCAATGGAGTTGTAGGAAGATACAATTGGATCATGTGTGACATGATTTGATCAATGATGAATTTTAGCATAGTTATCCCTTAGTTTCCAGGCATATATGTGCAGTAGAGACTACACTATATATATCCTTAATAAATCCCATGCAAGTAAGCTGGAATTAAGCACTCGAGAGTGCTACTTCATTAGGAAAATAAAGGATGGTATTGGATACCTACTTTATGACCCTGAGATTCTTAAAAGATCTCATCTCTGAGAATGTGATTCTTAGAGGATGACTCTCTTGAAAATCAAGATGAAAATGAAGTGTAGGAACTCATTTAATCTTTAGAAGATAATGAGGCTCCTGAAAACGGGAACTAAAAGGACAATTAAAGATGAAACACCAATACCTCTTCAAATGAGTTTGAGGATGTATTCCATGTGTCAGTTAAGTCTGACAATGATCGGATTTCATGTGATGAAACTCCTGAGGATCATGACATGGAAAGATGGATATTAGCAATAAAGTCTAAAGTAGACTTCATATACAAATGTTGTATATGGACCCTTGAGGATCCACCTATAAGGGTTAGACCCATTAAGGTGCAAATGGATCTTCAAGAGAAAGAGGGAACCTGATGAGAAGCTAGAGACCTTCAAAGCTCGGTTCGTAGCCATAAGCTACACATCGGAAGAGAATACATTGCTTGCAATGAGACCGGCTCTTCGGTATCCACGCGATCATCAGAATATTGCTAACCTTAGCTACACAACTTGACTGTTGCATCTTCAAGATGTAAGTCAAGATTGCATTCCTCTAAGAATACCTCTCTGAGGATATTCACATGAAGTAACCCCAGGACTTCATGGTTGAGGAAAGCAAGGTGTGCAAGCTAAAGAAACTCCATCTATGGACTCAAATAAGCTTCTTGTAGTTGGAACATCAGATTTGATGAAATCGTAAGTGTTATGATTTTAGATAGAATCTTGATGTACCATGTGAAGCTTAGTGGGAGTGCCATTGTGTTCATTGTGCTAAATGTAGATAATATCCTAATCATTTGGAATGATATAAGGATGATAATAAGTGTTTTATAGACTGACTATTCCATATCTTGAAATATGATTTAAAAGGATACCTCTTGGATCTTTGTTCTGAAAGTGTTCAGAAGCAAAGAAAAGAGAGTATTGGGACAGTCACATTTGTAGTACACCTTGGACATGTTCCATTTTTCTGGAAATTCCAAGAAAGGCTTTCTTACCTTAAGATTTGGTGCTGATTACCTTAAGATTTGGTGCTGACCTATCTAAAGGGATAGCACCTCAAAGAGTTGAGGAAGTAAATGTTAGAACTGCTTGCACTTGTGCATCAGTTATGAGAAGCTGAGTGTGTGCTAGATGTGTACAAAAGCCAGATATCTGCCATGCAGTGGGAGTAGTAAAATGTTACTAATCCTACTATGGAGAAAGAACACTTTATTGCAGTAATAACAATATCTTCAAAGATGACAAGGGTTTAGAGACAGTGATCTCTAAGTCTTATCTTCAAGAGCTTAAGACTTTATAGTTCGAGATCTAAAAGTTCTTAACTGTGGATACCTTATGAGATAGTGATCTCCATGAATAAGGGTAAACTGATAAGGATTATGGAAATACTGGTTATAGTAATTATTAAGCAATAGTGTCAAGGACACTATAATTGCTTTATCGAGATTGAGTATTGGTTGCATAAGATGCAACATTCGCATTGGATGCGAGAACTGTTACTAAGAGATATGCAAGTGCAGTAAAAGGACTTGGCATAGTCTTTTCGGAGCAGAGTGACTGATCAGCTTACCTAGCTATTTCTAAATAGCCTATGATTGTCATATGAGTGTGGGTTTAAATGATTAGCCAATTAATGGCTCTTTGGGCTAGTGGGAGATTGTTGGACATGTGAGCCCACGGCGAGCCATTATGCAATAAATGTTACTACGTATATCATTCCCTGATCTGAAATGAAGAATAAATAATTTGCATAATAGGTCCCTCTGTACGATTAGGGTTATGTACCATGGCTATCTTAATGATCATACAACTGTTGATTCAATTATTGAATCATAGAGGCTGGTGCTTGGATGAATATCTAAAGAGTTAAATTGAGGACTCATCAAGCACCGTAAAATGATTGTTAAGATGTGATCTCCAGCCTGAGTAGGAGATGGTAATCCTTCCTCACATAGGCTGATATCTGACCGACCTCTTGATGCAGATCCTATGCATAGGAATAGAGATTCGGAGGTGTCAGATTAGTTAGGTCAATGAGTTGACTTAACGAGATCGAGATAACCTAAGTCCTATGTTGAATGCTGTCACAGCATAGGCACGCATCCTCTGACCGGAGATAGATGTGTTACTATATGTCTAAGTATGTACATTTGGCAGACCGATAGGTTTATGGCCTAACCAAGGTCTATACACCAGCGAGATGGTGTGCATATAAGGGTATATGAGTAATAGGATCTCTCAAAGGGATCATACATGTTCACTACTGAACCAGAAGACATGAGCTCACTCATGAGATATTGGGAAGAATCAAATTCCGTGCACGGTCGTCTCTCTTTGGAAGCTTGACTGAATTTGTAGGTTTGATATATACTTTTGGAAAGTATATGATCAAGACCTAGGTATGATATATGCTTTTGGAAAGTATATGATCGATACCATATCCCAATGATCAAATGAGAAACTTAGTGATCAAACCCTGAAGAAGACAGTATAAAATTGATCTTGATCTTCGGGTTGACCATGGGTCTTCCAGTATGCAGGATGTACAGGTATTGGGAATACCTGAGGGTGATGTGATCATAAACGATTGTATATCCATGACGCTTCCATTCCGAGGGAGTGATGAAACAGCTCTGGATTTTAGTGACTCCACTCTGTAGAGAAGCAATCTGATCTTAGTCCAAGTGTTGGACATTGGTCTGAATAAGATTCAAATGCAATGAGAAGATTAGATTTGCGGTCTTGATTTAATCAAGCATCTGTGGGAGGTCTGTAAGATCTGGATTTGAGATAAGATCTCAATATCCAAGTCACTATACGTGGAACAATACAATCGCCCTGTCCTTATCTCCTAGTATCTGCGAAGAAAGCACATTATTCTTGAAGGAGTTCAAGAATAATTCATTTGATGAATTCTATATCCAAGCATCGAGAAAATGGATAATTAAATATGATTTAATTATCATGAATAAAATGAATTTGATTCATATTATAAGAAGAGATATCTAAGATAATTGAACGTGATTTAATTATCAAAGATATGAATAACATGAATGTGATTCATGTTATTTGGGCAAACGAGAAAAGAGATCCAAGATTATTAAATGTGATTTAATTATCATGGATATGAATAATGTGGATAGCACTATCCATATTAATCATATATATTATAAATATGATTTATAATATATTGGAGAGAGAGAAACTATGTAAATAGCATTTGTTAATTATTAATGTGAATTGGATTCACATTAAGTAATTAATTGAAAATGCAATTTACAAATTAGTTTGGGATGTGAATATGATTCACATAATTTTCAATGGCATGATTGAAATATTCACAAATTAATTTGGAATTAATTTGGTGGATATTTTTGTGATAATTATTATTACGAATTATTAAGAGAAAATGTGATATAATAAAAAGGAGATAAAAGCCACCAATTTAGAGGTGGCGTCACCCATGAAAAAAAGTCATGGGTGACGCCCCTTTTTTACGAGGCAATATTCTCTCCATTTTATTATATTGATTAATCTCTTAACTAATTTATTTATGTTAAATTAAAAATGTGTTGATAATGTTGCAACATATATTTAATTTAATTATAAATAAACGTTGTTGGTTTTAACCAACGACAATCCTAGCCATTGATCATTACATAGACCAAGCATGGCAGTTGGATCTATGTGTCCCATGGATTGAGATCCATTGGATCCTAAACTAATACAAAAGGAGGGCTAGCCTAGCCTTTCTTGGAGCACACACCATGAAGAGTTGTACACGCCTACAACTCTCTCTCTCTCTCTCATATTCTCGCCCTCTCTCTTTCTCTCCTCCAAAAGGTGGTCGTCCATCTTGTGTTGAGAAAGGAGAGACTCTCGCCTTCGCCTTCGACGACTCGGGGATCTCCTTCTTCTTTGGGGTGACTTGCTCTAGAGGAAGACGGCGGATTTTGTTTGACAAAATTAGGGGACTCGACGCTTGGATCTTCATCAAAGATTGCGGGAAGGACGCGACTCATCATCGTGCCCGCAAGTGCGTTCTTCGTGGATTGGACTTGAGACAGGAGGATCTCTTGTTTGGGATCTCGCGATCACAATCACGCTCCAAGAGGTATTCCTTATACTTTGTGGTTTGATGAAACAATCCGAGAAGTGTTCTCGTGATCATGTGGTTTCATCTTTAGATTTAAAAATTTTAATTTCCGATGTATCTCGTGACTAGTGCGACTAGTCACCCCGATCGTATGAGATACGATCGTCACGCTTCCATGATGTGCTTGAGGATTCTCAATATCCTTCACAGGACCCCATGGAGAAGCTTGGCGAGCTCAGGAAAAAAGGGGGCCTGGGAACCTTCAAGTTGACTCGATTCAATCCCAGGAGGGTCCTTCGCGTGCGAGACCTGCACAGGATGAACGAACGGCTTGAGGGGCTCCTCCTCGACCAAATGTGAAGCTGGATACGCAAAATAAAGGGTGAGTGGAGAGGATTCCGGCAAAGCGGCGGAGGAAATCCTTGATTCGTAGAACCCATGCGATCCTGGGGGATTGGATGTACGTGGAACGATCGGGAGGCGATGATGATTGATATGGAGACGTAAAGAACGACAGGGATGGCCCAAGTGCGCACGGAGGAGCTCAACTCTGGTGAACTATGGGGTGAGCGATTATGGTTAATTTACTTTACTAAATCCTAAACTAAAGATAGGAAATTAAACCTACAACTAAATCAAGCAAAAGGAACAAGAAAGGGACAGCTCTTATACCTGGGGGAGGCCCAGGGAGCAGGGTCATTGGCGACGGCGGTCGTGGGTGCACCCGACCTCCGGGAGCTCCACCTAAGTGCGCAACACCTCCTCCTGTCACGAAAAGATGATTGGGATCCAAGGCGAGGGCTCCTAGGGCTTTAATCGTGACCAAAATTGGAAGGAGACTCTATGGTTTTATTTATAGACTTTTTGACACACCCTTATTGATCGGCCTAGATCGATGAATCAAAGTCATGTATAGATTATACAATGATCTGGCGTGGATCATGGATGATCCATGATGATTTTCTCTGAAGGAAGAGAGGTCGATTGATCGATAGATCAACCGAGAAAATGGGTGGAAGTTGGGGCAGTAGACAGTTCTGATAGAAGTCAGAAACTAGAGGGAGAGTTGACCTTCGGTCAACTCTTGAGTGCCACCGTTGGGCCACGTCGACCCGCTAAAAGACAAAACTGCGGGTTTATTAAAGAATAATTATTTAAAAATAATAAATGATTCTATTAATTTTTATGTATAAAATAAAAAAATGTTTATTATTTTATGTAGTATTTTATTATGATTTTTATTTATTTTTTTGATTTATTTTATTACAAGTTTATTTTTAATGGTTTATTTATAGATATATTTACCTATATTTTATACATTTTTATTTTTATTTTTTATATTTTATTTTATTATTTTATTCTTTTATTTTATATATTTATAACTTATTTTTGTGAGTATAAAATATTTTTATTTTATTTTTATGATGTTATTTGTACACTTAAATAAATAGGTATGTATATTCTACAGGTATATTTATAGGTATTTTACCTAGGTTAGATATACATCTTTTTATTTTATTGTGGTTTGATTATTTTTATTTTGGTTCTGTACTTTTAATAAAATATGTATAATATTTACAATATTAGAAAAATATAAAGAATAAAAAATGAAAGAATATATTTCCCTTTTATCTAATATACATATAGAGACATAGGTGTTTTGTCTATGCTTTCACATAGATTTATTTTATTTTTCATTTTTTTTTGGTTTTATTTTAATTTTAATATATACATGTGTTATAAGTAATATTTACAAATCTATAAAATATGAATTTGTAAAAAATAATAAAGGATGAATAAAATGAATATTTTAATCGGTAGAATGTACAATAGGGGTCAAAAACCTAACTTTCACACAGTAACTCCAAAAAATATAAAACCATCACCATTAAATAGCTTATGAAAAGTTATATACAATTAGAGTTGATTTTGATACGATTTGAGTTTTTATTTGAAAGATATGGGTCCGTGAAGTTTAGTTTCTGGCTTTTTATTTTGTGTATAAAATATACATGGTATAATATTTTTGTACAAACTCAATTTTGTATTTTTATTTACATTATTATCTACAACTTTTATGTTCAAAGTTTCTTTATTTGATGAATAAATAATGAAGAATAAAATATGAGTCAAAAATGCATAATTAAAGAATGAATAAATAGGAATTTTTATTCTTTTTTAGCCCTTATCTCCCCCTACTTTATCCTTGTCGGTCAAGTCAATTCTTGGCTTGGTCTCAGTGTTTAGGGTCATAAAAATATTTTCAATATTTTCTTCCTTTTTATTTTCTTCTCATTATTCTATAATTCTGACATTAAAATCAGTATTATTTACTCAATAAATGTAATAAATAATGGATGCTATTTTGTACAAATTAATGCCATTTACATGTATGAGTTAGGGTTTTAAAGGCCAAAATGATAGAATAAAGGTGATGAAATGGAGATTCATCACCGCCTCCCCCCGAAATCTTCCAGGTACATTCATACTTTTGAGAAGAGACCTCACCATTGCCATAAAGGTCATATTCCTTAGTTCCACCTGTGGTGTAGGGATGAGAATTGTCCTGGGCCGGCCCGGCCCAGCCTGAAGCCCAGCCCAAAAAGCCCGACCCGACCCAAGTCCAAACAAACATTGGGCCGGGCTTAGGCCCAATATTTAGGCCCAATTTTTTTGGGTCGGGCTCAGACTTGGCTCGGCCCAGCCCGACCCGGCCCAAGGGCCCGGCCCGAAGAGGGCCCGAACCCTTCCTGTATCCCACTCGTCTGGAAACTCTCACCTGTTGCATGCACACTCTATTCATGTATCATGTCTTCATACACTGTTTATAAATCAAGAAAGTTAGGTGTGGGTCACATGAGTTAATGATAATTGTATTTCAATTCGGAATTAATTTTTCTTAAGTAGTCTATGTTTTAGATTCAGCTATTTATTCTTGAATTTCTTAGTGTTTATTTTTTTTCCATCAGATTATTCTCTATTATTGAACCTTTATCCAATATGGGCATTATATCCGTTTTTTAACATGTAGTGCCTAGTGCACCTGTTGTTGTTAATTGTGTAAGTTTAATTCACTTTTTCAATTTCTATAATGAAATACGTTTATGGTATCTAACATTGAGTGCACTTATATAAAATGAGAAAGCATCTCCAATAGAATTGAGTTTTAGTTGTTTCACAAGTATTATGGCATATGTTTTAGACATCTTTAGCTTGTCTAACATGAATTGAGATTGGCTTTAGACGAAAACTCAAACTATAATGGGTGGAGATGGGTCGGCCTGGCCCATAGGAACTGGGCCGGGCCAGGGCTTGGGCCGAGCTAAAAAATTTTTGTAGGCCTGGGCCCGGCCCAAAGCCCGAAGTTTTTAAATGGGCTTGGGCCTGAGCCCTTCAGGGCCCGGCCCAGCCCATCCCATGCTCATCCCTACTGTGGTGTGTATGGCAAGGTGAGGTGTCGCATAATGCATGCTTGCTCTCATACCTTTGCAAACTTGGCAGACATAAATTCTTCCCCACGATTAGTCTTGAGCTCTTCACACGACGCCCGCTCGTGTTCTCTGCTTAGGCTTTGAACTTCATGAACATGGATCATGCTTGATCCTTTATTTTGAATATGTAGAGCCACATCCATCGAGAATAATAATCAACAATTAACATAAAGTAATTATTGCATGCAAGGGTTGTTGTCAGGAATGGATGCCTCGCCTGCTTTGCCACCAATCATCCTTCACACAACTGGTTTGGGTGTGATATCGGCGGTACCCCCACCACCATCTCTTTATCAATGAGTAGCTTCATGGCATGGAAGTTGATATGCCCAAGTCTAGCATGCCACAACCATGATGAATCTATAAGATTTATTAGGAGCCCAACTACCTCCATTGGATGCAATTCAATTCGGTAAAGGTGATTTGTAGTGCACCTTGCCTTCATGAGTAGTTGCACATAACTCATGTCAAAGACTTCCAAAGAGTCCTCATCCATGATCACCTTGTGACTGGTCTCAGTGAGTTGTCTGAGGCTCACTATACTACTGTGAAGCCTCATGATATAATGTACTTATTGTAGCAGCCATTGATCGTCGTTCTTGTAACTGAACAAGATTGAGCCCTTGCCCATGATTTGCACCGTTGAATTGTCACCAAATTTGACATTACCGGTAACATTCTCATCTAGTTAATGGAACTTAGACTTGTCACCGATCATTTGGTTGCTTGCCCTATTGTCCAAGTGCCAGATGTGAGAGGGGGAACCCATCTCCTTTGTGCCATGCAGCTCTAGCCTCATCTTGTCTCAGTTCAACAGGATGGCTCCCTCCTGCTCCTACCTTGCCTCCTCTAACCCTACGAGAAGAAAGGTTGACTCGTTGTTTTGTATGACTGATGAATATGTTATTAATCTCTCTTAAATTTGAAAATAGAGCTTTGTCCTCAGGTATTTAGCTTCATATTTCCCTTTATCTTGCATAAGTAGCATTCATGCATCAATCCACAAAATATGCATTTTAGCATTCATCCTTGCATTTAAATATGAAGCCAATTTCTTGTGTAAAATCCACTGTAAAATATCCACCTATTCACTTGTATTTTATCCCCTCTAAAATAAAACAACACCTTCCTTATAGTGTGTACACCATTAGTTAATAATATAGGGAAGAAGGCCAGAGTCCCTCTCTTGTAAAATACCCAATAAAGCCTTAAACCCCCTGGACATTAGAGTGCCCATACCTCTCTCTTATCAACTCCAAATTAGGTCTACTCACCTTCATATTGATACACATCCAGAGATCTTTAAAATGAGACTAATTTCATTCAATTCGGAGCTCGTAAGCAAAAGTTGGGTTTTTGGGCCTCCTTGTATACTATACATATGTATATTTGTATTCTTGTATTTTTGTATCATATTTGACCTCATCTCAGTTTTTGGTCAACATGAAACTTGTAGATCTCATTGAGATCTACAACTTTCATGATTTGAGTTTTTCCAAATTCGGCCTCTTTCTCCATCCAATCTTATTTTTCTCTTCAGCCACTCACAGCTGGCCACGTGGCGTCCTCTGATTGCGCCACACGGCCCGCTCCCTTTGACCAGTCCGCCCGCGCACTGGACCGTTGGATTTTTATCTTGATCCAACGGCCTATTGATCGCCACGCATACCCATTTTCCTCGCCATCAGATCACTCCCAGGATCTCATCCGCACCGCTCGTTCCCGCTTCGCCCAGAGTCCACCACGTGGCACTCTGTGCGCCCTCCGATCTCGCTCCAGGCACCTTGATCCTCATCGTTCATCACCGCAATTAGTTTTAATCATTCGATCGAACCCCTGAGCCCATCTCAGCCTCCCATTAGCGCCGCAACCTCAGCACGCCACGTGGTGTGGTGCGGGCCCTCCGATGTCGTGCCCTAGATCGGATCTCAGGCGTCGATCCGCGCCTCCATCTGGACCATTGGATCATGAGATCCAATGGTTGAGACGTCGTCGTCAACCTCCGCACGCCCCGCGCCCACGTTCTCCACCGTGTGCAAGGGGCCGCCTCTTTCTATTTTCAGCTCCACACCGACCACCTTCTCCGACCACTAACGCCACCATGATGGAGCCCACTAATCCCTCATCCTCGCCAGCCCCCTCGATCTCCATGATAACCCTCAAAGTCGCATCTCGAGGTCTAAATAATTCCTTTGTTGAATTTCTTAATTAATTTTTAATAGGTTCATTTCACATCAAAATTAACGTTTGATAATTTTCCTGGACTCCTCACCTTTATATTTATATAGTCTATTTTTTATTCCCAAAAATATTGTGATTTGATATTTATTAAAATTTATTTAGTTAAAATCACTCTGCATTCATTTTTAATTCATAGTAATTTTATTTAGTGTTAGAAAATTCCAAAAAAATAGTGTAGCATCATTTCATCCCATTTCATCATCTGGCCAAGTTTCGTAATTTTTAAACTTGATTTGATCATCTTTCTAAATTAACTAGCTAGATCTTGCATGTGTCTCGCATAAAAAACCGAAAAAGACCAAAAAAATATTCCTTGAAAATCAAACCTTGGACTTTGCTAAAAATTTACCTAAGGAGACAGCTGCCTCCCTGAGTTCAACCTTGGACTTGCCCAAGTAAAAAAAATTTTGCTGCTCGAGATTAATTTGTTTTAATTAAAAGTGGTTTTTGAACTGCTCTCATTATCGAACTGCAACGAACATTCTGCATTAATTTGAGCATTAATTTGACCAAATTAACTAGGGTAGTGGGAGCTATTTCAAAATGGCATCGTTGCCGAGGAGGCACAGCTTAGGTTAATTTGCAGTAATTCTGAGTGCTTGATTTTCTATCCCCGGGTAGTCTGACCCCCGGTTTTTTTTGTGAATATTTTCTGTCTTT
Source organism: Ottelia alismoides (assembly GCA_037367405.1). Taxonomy (NCBI): domain Eukaryota; kingdom Viridiplantae; phylum Streptophyta; class Magnoliopsida; order Alismatales; family Hydrocharitaceae; genus Ottelia; species Ottelia alismoides. The sequence continues at coordinate 688,635 of JAZKJV010011078.1, forward strand.
TAATTTTTGTATTTTTTGTGTCATTCTCTATCTGACCTCAAATTATTTCTGTGCGAGGAACACGAGGAGTCGAGGACACTTCGAGGAATCGGCATTTTAATTCTTTGAGTGAATTGAGAGGATTTGTAATTTATTTCTATTTTTATTTTTTTCTTTATTTTTGCATCATTTCCAGCGGTTCCCGTTTGGGTTCTCATGTATGTAAAGATAGTGGAATTGTGTCTCCGTGTGTTGTGTGGATTGAATTGTAAATTAGGCTTGCACTAGCGGCTCCTCGAGCCACTCTAGGATTTGCTTGTGCTCGTAAATTTTTAGGACCACACAATACACTTAAAAGACGTACCTAGACCGCAGATCTAGTCAAAATAACATGTGCTTCACTCGCTAATAGAACTGCTTGTCTAGGAGCAGATTTTTGTCGCTTGCATTTACATATAGTGTAAAAGATCTCAATTTTGTTTTGCATCCTGCATAAAAAGCGAAGGGATCGCTGTAAGTAGTCTCTACTCAGCATACGCATCATCGTTTTTCGTGCATCGGCTTTTCTCAATTTCCCCCTCCGTTTTTCAAACTTAATTAAACAGAAATTAGGACTAGACGATAAGCGTGCTGTGTGGTTGGACTAACAAGTGAGAACTTAACTTAAAACCGGGACTGCTAACATTATTGACCAAAAAATCATTAAAATTGGAAAATCTGTTTGTGGGAGACTAATACCTGACCTTGTTTTCAGGCTGAGTGAGGGTACTTGAGTGTGTGTGAACACCTTAAGGTAGAGCCCAAATCCCCGCCTTCCATATCACGTTCCAACTAATCCTATCAAATATCACGAGTTGAATTTATTAAGGTTCACTGACTAGTACCAAGTAGCCTCCGCATGTCTCAGTAATATAGGGGTGAAATTACGGTACTTCGCGACAAGTTGTCAGTAACCCCCCGGGGTAAAGTTCCGGCCTTGTCAGCATCCACCTGCTTGCAGGTAGATAGGGGCAGGTTTTTGAATCCATCAACTTGGGATAGGAGCGAAGAAAGGAAGGACCGGCGGTATCTTAGGCGACAAGTTAAACAGGGAAGACGCATCTGGCTCTGAGCCGACTTCCCTCTAGGCCACGTCCTTGCTATCTTGCTTGAAAAATCACACTTAAAATTAACAAGATTAATTGGACTCGGTTTCGGGTCCTTTACTATGTTGAGTGTGAACCCAGGGTCTTGGATTGAATTGTTTGCTTCAGGTAGGAGTCAAATCCTATCTTCACTTAGGACTCCCGATTCTTCTCGCCAAATCAAGATGAGTGACTAGGGGAGAGGTTCCTAACGGTGTCTTGTAAGCTGTCCTATACGCCCATAGGACCTGATCCAAGATCTGAGACCAGTCCTTCCTGTCTGGATGGACAAGCTTTTGCAATATAGTTTTCACCCCCCGATTCGACACCTCAGCCATACCATTGGTCTGTGGGTGATAAGAACTAGCGACACGGTGTTCGATGCCTTAGTCCTTCAGGAGTTTCTTCACCTCCCGATTTACAAAGTGGCTACCCCCATCTAAGATCATCATTTTTGGGATCCTGAACCTAGAGATTATTGATGAATCTCGGATTCACCATTCTAAGTCTCATTAATTAAAGCTCAAGTCCCTCAAAATCAACTGCATTTCTGCATTTATTCTGCATAATTACCATTCATGCATGATTTCATAAGAATTACATTTTAGCGTTAATTTCTGCATAAAATAAGAAGCCAAAAATCCAAGCCAAAAATGACCTGTAAATAACCTAACTTCCCCTATTTTTAACTCCTTCTTGCTAACACCGCATAACCCGAAACCACCTCCACTGTGTACACATCACTAACAAGAATAAATAAAAAATACAAAAAAATCATTAACCCAGGTAAGTAGACCAAAAACCCAAACCCTAGTTTTAGGATTTTCGGACTAAAAGCAACATATCTTCCCCATCCAGTGTCCGATTTGATCCTACTCACGTTTGAACTAATGTACATTCAATTACCTTCAAAACAAGACCATGTTCAAGTGAATCGGAGCTCGTATGTGAAAGTTGGGTTTTGGGCCTCTTTTGTACATTGTATTTTTCGCGGCTTTTGACCCTATATTTTATGTATATATTTTCTTAACTTATAAAAATCCAAAAAAATTAGATTAAGGTCTCTTGTATTTATCTTTGATTTTTCCCTATTTTTCCGGATTTTTATCTTGTTTAAAAATGACAAAAAAAATTAGAAAACCAAAAATCAAGGTATTCTATGTACATGGGATACCCCAAAAATTCACTTTTCACATTTGACCGAATTTGGCTTTGATGTCTTCATGAAAGTTATAGATCTCGTTGAGACGAGCATTTTTCATGAAGGAACTTTTTCGATCCGAGGTCATTTTCTATTTCTTTTTGATTTTACAAACGATTTATTTTTCGATTTATCTGGTGCTGACACGTGGCAGCCCCAGAGGCCGCCACGTGTCAGTCATTTTCGGCCCCTTTTTATATCGTTTTTATTTAAAAAAAATATTAAAAGCCACGCACGTGCGTGGCACGTGCCACCCAGGCACGTGCCCCGCACTTCCCCCAGCCTCCCGCCACGTGGCCGAATCTGGGCCATTCGATCAGCGGTCGATCGAACGGCCCCTATCCCTCCTTCAACCTCCCGCGCCTCCGTAACTTCCGCCCCTCCCCTTCGCAACCGATCGCCGGTGATCGCCCGCACCGGCCATCCGCTCCTCTCGCGCACGCCAACAGCCACTCCGTTATCCCCCCCGGGTTCCCTCCTTTATCCTCGCAACCACTGCGCCGCCCCGATATCCCCGCAGCCACCAACCTAATCGCCTCCCTTGCCTATAAAAGAGCTCCGCCGCCCCCCTACTCCGACCATCCGCCGATAGACCCTCGAAGCCCGGTGGTGACAGCCCGGGTTGCCCTCGACGTCGACGAGATCCGGTCGCATCCTCACGGCCGTTGCAGCGCCACCAGTGTCCTGTCGTGCTCCGGCGATCGGCCGTAGAGCCCCATCCTCCAGGTATCTCTCTCTCTCTCTTTTCCTCTCTCTCTCTCTCTATCTCTCTCTGCCGCCTCGACCTCTTCGTCTCCGACAACTCGCCTCCTCCGCCCGGCTCGCCTTCGCTTTCAGTCGAGCCACCGGCCATCGTCTCCGACAACCCACTTCGCCTACCGCCTGGAGCTCCACCGCCAGCACTCCAGCGCCTCCGACCGACGCCAGCACCGAGCATCGACAACCGCTAGCTCTGCTCCTCCTCAGTTTCGCCGTCATCGACACGGAGCAGCACCCCTCCCCGCCGCGTCACCGGAGCCACGCCACCACCTCCAGCGCAAAGCTCCGCCCCGACACCACCGAAGGCCGGGCTCTAATCCCGAGGTCCCCCGCACGTGCTCCGCACGTGCGTGGGAAACATCAAGGACCCAGGGGTCACGTGTTGCGCACGTGCCCCTTGGGTAAATTGCAGAAGACCCCCTTGGAGATTTCATATTCGCGCTTCAGTCCACCGACCAGAGACACGTTCTATGCACGTGCCACTCTGGAATAATTGCAGAAGACCCCCTCTGTTTATGGTAATTGCAAAATTGCCCCCACCCTGCATTATTTTTATATTTTATTTCTGTTTGCATTTGTACCCCTGTCTTTGTCATCCATTATAGACCTCTACATTGCATCATTTTATTCATTTAAAAATAGCATTTTGTTCATCTTTTAATTCTCTACATTTTGACATGTTGTGGACATTTTTGTGAATTACGGTTGATTAATAAATAATTGTTTTGCGAAAATTGGAATATTTTACCCAATATGTGCTCTGAAATTCATAGTTAATTAACCGTGGCTTTAAAAATTCAAAAAAAATCAAATATCGTAGAGATTACTTTGATTAACATTGTGCCCAAAAATCTTTGCATTTGCATGCATCATTTGCCCTGTAAAAATCATTTTGTACATTTCAATGTTTGATTTTTAATAGCTATTAAACCACATATTTTTGAGGTCTAGGATTTTTCTAAGATCTATTACCTAGTGATAGATCTTAGATAATTTTAGTTCTCGAAAATAAGTAGGTTTAATATTTATTAAAATTAAATATTGAAAATCATTCTGTTTGCAATTAAAAATTCGTAAAAAAATCATATTGCATTTAAAAATTCCAAAAAAATTACAGTGCACTCATTTCATCGACATTTACATTGTGGCCAAGTTTCGTATTTTTCGGACACTGTTTGAACGTATTTGATATTTTAGTCCCTAAAATAGGCCGAACTTGCCTTTTGCATCTCATATTGCATTAAAAAATTCCAAAAAAAAGACCGCCTTGAAAACCAAACTCAAAATTGGATAGACATTAATCTAGGTTGTTCCTTTGCCTCCTTGTGATCGACCTTGGGACTTGCCCAAGTAAAATAAACATAAAAACCACTTGATGGAATTTGTTTAAAAATTGTGGTTATTTCTTGACTGTTTCCGATCGCCGCCTACAACGAACGACTTCATTAATTTCACGCACGAAGATTAAAAATACATTCTTAACGCGGCTTTTGCGGACTCGTCAGATGGCGCCGTTGCCGGGGAGGCAAACGACTTAGTTTTTTGTTTTGAAAATTTTTGTTCGGTTTTCCGAATTCAGGTAGTCTGACCCCCGAATTTTTCATTGTAAATCCCATTTTATTTCTTGTATTTATTTTTCAGCATTTCTTTCATTTATTTTATTTTTGATTATTTTTTTTGAGTCACTCTCTTACAATCTCTCTCTTATTTTTCTTGCGAGGTACCCGGCGCACGTGGATCGGTTTTTCAAGGAACCGACGCATCTTCACCGACACCCGAAGAAACCGCAATTAAATTGAGATCGACTCGAGTCGTGAGAGAGCGTAGAGTCTAGGTTTTTAATTTCTGCACTTTTAATTTCTGCTCATTTATAGCAGTGTCCGTTTGGACTCTCGCGTGTGTAAAAAGACTCTGAACTCTATTTGTGGTGTGTCGTGGCCTGTTTCACTCTCCGGAGAGGGTGGGGCCCGACTTGAGTGGCGATTAGGATAGACCTGCACATACGACTCTTAGAGCATTTTTTATTTTTGATTGTGCTCGTAGGATCTTAAGCCACACTGCACTTTAACTGAGACGCACATTAGATCGTTCAACTTAGCCAAATTCAACTCAATTCTTCCCGCTAATAGAACTTTCTGCTTAGGTGCGGTTTTCATCAGCTTGCACGCATTTAGTATAAACTTTCAATTCTGTATTGCATCCCACATGAAGATTGCGAGGAGGCACTGTAAGTCTTCTAACTGAGCATTCATCATAGTTTTCCGCGTGCATCGGCTTTTCCCGAATTCCTCTCTCTTGTTTTATCACATAAGTCTAAAGGAAATTAGGACTGGACGGTAGACGTGTATTTGTGCTCATCTAAATTCTACAGTGATCGCCTTAATAAAACTGGGACTGCTAAATATAGCCGATCTAAAAAAATCCATAAAATCAAGAATTTCTGCGGGAGAGCAACCCCGACATTGTTTGATTTATCTTGCAGCGAGGAGAGAGACACACACTAGGATAGAGCCTAGCTCCAAACCTAAACATCTCGTTTAAATGGCTTGCAAGATTGAGTTTATCACCAATTAAAACTAACAAGATAATTGACCGGACCCTTACGGTCTTCACTTTGAGTTGAGTTGGTGAAACAACACTTGTATTGTGTTTGATTGTGCGTAGAAAATAGTGCATCAACGAATACCACACAATTGTGTCTACATCATAAAACATCTTGTTGACCCCAAGAATGGAGGATTGTGGTAATTTTTGTTCAGGCTCGTCTCTCTCTACCACAAACTCCCCAATCTCAAAAGCCCAGAGAAACTCTTACTCTGGACATGCTTGGCCTCCGGGAAACCCTTCCCAAGAACCCTATTCCTTCTTCCTCCTAGAAGGAGGACAGACCCACCCTGTCCATTTCTCACCCCAAAAGATCGAGAATAACTGTTACATCAATTCTTTCCAATCTATTAACTCAAATCCTTTATATTCTCCAGATAAAGAAAAAGAGATGCCACCCAAGATACCTTCCAAGAAAGACCCTGAAGATGAACCTAATGAAGACCCAATGAAGATGATTCTCGCGAGACTGGCTGCATCTGAGCAGCAACAGCAGCTACTGAGGGAGCAGCTCGAACAAATGAATGTTGGGGAAGAAGTTCCAATGGAAGCCGCATATAACCCTGGACAGTACAGAGTGTGGAACTATTTGCAGCCACCACAGCCAGAGATCCACTATGAATTAAAGCCACATTTTGTCAGTCAATTACCTCAATTCCATGGTAATACGACTGAGGAGCCATACGAATTCCTGAGGGACCTAGAGCTGATATGTTCTAATCTGAGGCACCCACAAGTCAGCCAAGACTACATTCGTCTCACTGCACTACCTTTCACCTTGAAAGGGAAAGCAGACTACTGGGTGAAGAACTTGGGGGTAACTGTGACGACTTATGAGAGGTTTAAAAACCTCTTTCTGAAGAAATTCTACCCCTTGAGCCGGACCAATCAAATGAGGACCCGCATCACCAGTTTCGCTCAGATGCCCAATGAACCACTTTGTGAGGCATGGGATAGGTTTAAGGACCTGCTACAAAAATGTCCCTGCCATGATCTGGACAACAACATCCTAGTCCAATCACTCTACTCTGGCCTCAACCACGAGACTCAAGGGTTAGTTAGTGCTGCCTGCTGAGGGAATTACACATCACGTGGAGCTGAGACCGTCTGGAAAATACTGGAGCAGATGGCAGAAACAAGCCGGTCTCAAATTGCCAGTCGAGCATGCACTGATTCCCTGAACACCCTTCAAGCCAAAGGCGGGAAGCAGACGGTGGCAGAAATAGCTGAGGACTTGATTCCAAGCATGCACTTTATTTCTGATAAATTGACAATTGTGGACAAGAGGATGAACGATATCGACAGTAGGATTTCGCAATTCCCGAAGCAGATGGAGGAACTCACCGAGAAGGTGTCCAAGATGGGGATGCCTAGTGCACCTACTGTCCTGATATATCATGTACATCATGTCCAGGAGCAACCAGGAGCAGAGCAACAACAACCATGGGCTCACGATCAATCCCACGCCCAATTTTCCCAACAGCCGCCCCCACCGACTGAGACAGTCAAGGAAGCCCCGCCTCTGACATTTGAAGTGAATGGCATCTGGTACACCCAAGACACTACCCGACAGGGTAATATGGGAGACCGTCAGACTTATCAGCGCCCACCTACTTTCTATAATGCCGCATTCCAGCAACCGAAGCAGCAGCAACCCTACAATCGCCAGAGCCAACCTCAGCAATACCATCAGCAATCTCAAGCCCCCAGACAATCAGCTCAGTCATCCAAACCCCCAGAAGAACCGATCGACATCCAGAGACAACTACTCGAGGAGTTTCGTCACTTCCGACATGAACTGGAAGATCTACGGGTTGATGTCAACCGCTTGTCCCGTTGGAAGGATGAGCAGACAGCTCCAGCCACAACCATTCCCGCCCAGGTTCAAGCTAACCCCAATAGCTTGAACAAATTCAACTCATCTCAACACAATAACCAGGTATACTATCCAGACTTTTCCACATCTAAACATGAGATCCTTTTGTTTGACAAAATAAATGCCATGTCACTCAGGAGCGGAAGGACCGTGGTCGTACCTGACCGGGCAAGGGAATTGGACCATGAAGACTCGGAAGATCAACCGGAGGATGTTTCCGAGGAGGAAGAAGAAGGACGCCTGAAGATCCCAGCAGTAGATAAAGGGAAAGCATCTATGGAGTCTGTAGAGGACCTTGAGCCTCTAGTTGCTGCAAAAATACCTTTGTCACCTTTTCAGCAACCTGATTTTGATTATTATGATTGTAATAAAAACTCCAAGTCGAATAAAGATGCTCCTATTTTTTCTGATCCTCTATCTCCTGTCTCAAATGCATCCATTCCTTTCCCCCATGCCTTAAAAAAAGAAAAACAAAAGAAAAACATCAAAGATGACCCAGTCATGGAAAAATTCTGCCAACAAAACATCACAGTCAAAGTAACCTTTGATCAATACATGGCAGGTAACCCAGCCTTTCAGAAATACTTGAAGGCAAAATGCACCCCCACCCGGACTCGTACAAAGAGAACAAGTCAATTCGTGGAGACTCATATCTTGACAGTTGCCACCACTAAGTGCGTCAAAAACCAGCATCTGCCAAGAAAGAAAAGGGATCTGGGCGCCCATTATGTGGAGAGTCACATTGGCGGCATAGCATTCACACGCACACTTCTCGACAATGGATCTTCCATAAACCTTCTACCCTTAGCCTTATATTATCGATTGGAGTTGGGCCCTCTCAAGAAATCATCATCTTTACTCCAATTTGCTGATAAATCCACTAAAAGACCTAAGGGAGAAGTGAAGAATGTCATCATCATCATCGAGGGTACAGAATACAAAGTAGACTTCACTGTCCTGGACATGGAGACCCCGAACCATTGGAAGGAATCGCAAATCATTCTCGGAAGACCTTTCTTAAGAACCGCTAAGGCCGTATTCGACTACGGAACTGGCATGATGAAATTCCGTTCTCCAGGCGGAGAAGTGGACTTGGAGATGAAACAAACAAAGTGGCAAAGGCCAGACTCCGAATCCACAACTGAAGATGCCGAAACATCAGAATGCAATCTCCTCAGAACCACTGGGCCATGGGACCAACTGCCAGACATACAGATAGAAGGCACATCCTCGGAAGAAGAAATAATCCACCATGCAGTCTCGGAGATTTCTATACCCACAGACAACACTGAAATCCTCTTGGATTTATCAATCACAACACCTTTGGGACAGTCAATCGATGATGAGTCGGACACGGCTCTGGCCGAGTTACCATTCTACTCTAGAGATCCGACTCACTCTTCTTCGGAATTGGTAGCCAACATCTCACACAGTGATTCACCGCCAACCGATACTGAGCCAGAAGCAAAAGTCATTCAGCCAGACTTGATCGACGATTCAGAATTACCAAAGCTGAAACCACTACCTCCCACGCTGAAATATGCATTCCTCAATGGACCCAAAGAAAAATTCCCTGTGATCATTAGCTCATCATTAACCGTGGACAAAGAATCTAGACTGATCGAAGTCCTTGAGCGAAATCGAAAAGCCATAGGTTGGACTGTGTCGGATCTCGTAGGAATAAACCCCGCTCTCTGCTCGCACCAAATTTATGTTGAGGATAATGCAAGGCCTTCCCGTGAATTTCAGAGAAGATTAAACCCCAATCTTCGGGAAGTAGTGAAGAAAGAAATAGAGAAATGGTGCAAAGCAGGATTTATTTACCCCATTTCTGACTCCAAGTGGGTAGCCCCCCTTCATGTCGTACCAAAGAAGTCGGGACTCCAGATGGTTACCAACGAGGAGGGGGTAGAGATCGCGACCCGAGTACCCACGTCATGGCGCGTCTGTGTCGATTACCGGCGCCTGAATGCTGCGACCAAGAAAGACTACTTTCCACTGCCATTCATTGACCAAATATTGGAGAGACTTGCAGGGAAAGCATTCTTCTGTTTTCTTGATGGGTACTCCGGCTACAATCAAGTAGCTATCGCTCCCGAGGACCAGGAAAAGACCACATTCACATGTCCCTTCGGTACTTATGCATTCAAGCGCATGCCATTCGGACTTTGCAATGCCCCAGGCACATTCCAGCGGTGCATGATTGCCGTATTTGCCGAAATGGTTGGTGATTTCCTGGAAGTCTTCATGGACGACTTCTCGGTTCATGGTGATTCATTTGATACATGCTTAGCACACTTGGACCGAGTCCTTCAGAGATGCAGGGAGGTAAATTTGGTACTCTCCTGGGAGAAGAGTCACTTCATGGTGACTGAGGGTATCGTGTTGGGGCACGTCATCTCCAAAAAAGGGATGGAGGTGGACCCTGCCAAGGTGGATGTGATCAAGAAACTTGAGCCACCAACCAACGTCAAGTCAGTGAGGTCGTTCTTAGGGCATGTTGGATTTTATCGACGGTTTATTCCTGATTTTTCAAAGATCGCCCGCCCACTGACTGAGCTCTTAGGAAAAGACACCGAGTTTATTGTAAATCACAGATGTCTAGAGGCCTTCGAGCTCTTGAAAAAGAAAATATGTGAATCGCCGATATTACAAGCTCCCGACTGGTCTCTTCCCTTCGAGATCATGACTGATGCATCGGATTTTGCTATCGGAGCGGTACTCGGACAAAGAAGAGATGTAATTCCTTATGCGATTCACTACGCGAGCAAAGTGTTGGACCCTGCACAGAGAAACTATACAGTGACTGAAAAGGAAATGCTCGCGGTTGTTTGGGCCCTGGAAAAATTCAGATCATACATATTGGGCTCCAAGGTGACAATTTTCACAGACCACACAACAATTAGATATCTCATGGATAAGAAGGACGCTAAGGCACGACTTTTGAGATGGATCTTGTTAATCCAGGAGTTTAATTTGGAGATCAAGGATAAACCTGGAATAAAGAATGTTGTTGCTGATCACCTTTCCCGAATCGAGCAAAACGATCATCCTGATATCGGACCAATCAAGGAAACTTTTCCAGACAAATCGATTTGCGTCATTGAGTCAACCCCATGGTATTCCGACATAGTGAACTATCTTGTCTCCAAGAAGGTTCCCTATGGTTGGACCAAAAAAATGATTGATCGATTAAAGTCAGATTCGAGAAAATACCATTGGGACGATCCTTTCCTTTTCTATGAAGGACCGGATTGTGTCTGGAGAAGATGTATTCCTCAGGAGGAATATCAGAGTGTCCTCACACACTGTCATTCTCTCGAGGCTGGAGGACACCATTCGGGAAAGAGAACCGCGCACAAGGTACTCCAATGTGGATTTTACTGGCGGACCTTATTTCAGGATGCTAATGAATTTGTACGGTCATGCCCGATTTGTCAAAGAATGGGAGGGACTATGGGATATAGAGATGAAATGCCCATGCAACCAATAATTTTCTGTGATGTTTTTGATGCATGGGGGATCGATTTTATGGGTCCCTTTCCCAACAGCAATGGATTTGAGTACATCTTGTTAGCGGTGGATTATTTATCAAGATGGGTAGAGGCTATTCCAACCCGAACCGCAGATAGCAAAGTCGTCTGTAAGTTTATCAGAGATAACATCATCGCGAGGTTCGGGATACCAAAAGTATTGATTTCTGACGGAGGTAGCCACTTCGTGAACAGGGACATGAGATCTTTGGCTAAGGAGTACAAATTTGAGCATAGAATAGCCAACCTGTATCATCCACAATCTAACGGTATGGCAGAGGTTTCTAACAGAGAGGTGAAGAGCATTCTCCAGATGTTGGTTCGTCCCGATAGGAAGAATTGGTCAACATTGTTGGACCAAGTTCTATGGGCCTATAGGACAGCCTATAAGACTCCACTCGGTACTTCACCTTTTAGGATGATCTATGGCAAGCCATGTCATCTTCCTGCAGAATTGATCCACAAATCTGAATGGGCGATCAAAAAGTTGAATTGGAGTTGTCACATTGGGAAACTATGTCGAGACTTAAATCTGAATGAGCTAATTGAAATCCGAAATCGGGCATATGACAACAGTGTGATTTATAAGGACAAGGTCAAGAGATAGCATGATAGACACATTCGAGAGAAGACCTTTGTCCCTGGACAAAAAGTGTGGTTGTTTAATGCTCGGATGAAGATCTTTCATGGGAAACTAAAATCAAAATGGACGGGTCCCTACATTGTCATCGAGGTGCATACCAATGGAAGCATAGATATTGCCGAACTCAAAGAGAATGCACAACCGTTCTCAGTAAATGGACAAATGCTGAATCCATACATTGAATCACCCAAAGAACAAACAGTTCAAGTCGAGGCCATCTATTTCACGCAGAGCGAGGATATTGAAAATCTATCTGACCACTCCCACCCTCCCTCCCGACCACATTGGTCTCCTTGTACAACTTCTTCCTTTACTTAGGCCAAGGCCTAAGTATAGGGGGGACCAATGCCATCTGTATATATCATTCTTCTCCTGACGCCCATTCGCTCCATATCCACCCTTCTTCCATACTTAGGTTGTTCAGAGCCTAAGTATAGGGGGAACCGACATCCACCCGTATATACTCTCCTCATTTCCTGACCGCTTTTCTTTTCATTCTTTTTCTTCTTTTCTTTTTTCTTTCTCACTCTCTTACGCTTAGCCCGAGCTATGTCTTCTTTACGCTTCTTGTGCTCTGAGGACACAGCACTCGCTAAGTATAGGGGAGTCTGTATATATACTTTGTATATATTTTACCCATATCTCGTACTTTCGCATAAGTCTATATGTATTTACGGGGTGGGTACTAACTTGTTCAAAAAAAAAAGAAAAGAACACTGACTTGCCCAAATTTTCTGAAAAAAAAATGAATGAAAAAGAGGCTTCTTATTCCATTTTCTGCATAAAAAATCCCTTGCATAAAATGTCAAAAAAAATGAAATGTCTGCATTTCACGCACCTGCACTCCATCCAACATCACATGCATTTGCATCTGTGAAAAGTCATTGGGTTCTGAACCAAGTTATGAGCCGAAACCGAGAGTGGTCTGGACTTGACCTTAATCCACCTAATTTTCAGAGGAACTTCACCGAGGAATAGGATTTTAAGAGCTTCAGGTCTTTGTGACTTAATTCCTTAAGTTCCACATGACAATGTACAGCGTTTGACTCTTAGTGTCTAACCTGGTCTCTTCATTCTGGGTACAACTCTGGAATAGGGAATTAATTCGCACTCTCGCACTATGCACTTAGCTCAACCCAAACGGGATGTTGGAAGACTGTGTGAGTCTCTTTTCTGGTAGCGTGGAAATCTAAAGACCGGAGTATGGGTTGAAATAAAGCTTCGGAAAAGGGATGGACGGCTGGGCACAATTTTTTCTAAGACCCCAAAAATTGTACGGAACAAAAAGATTCTATATCCGTAGGGGCACAACAAGATCCAAGCAGAACCACAAAAAATTCCAAATACATAGAAGCATTCTACCAAATAAAAATCCGACCAAAAAGGTCCAAGCTTCAAAAACCTGCAGATCTTGGTGAAGACTCGGCTACACTGGCCATCTTCACAAGGAGAGGTGACTACACTGGCCACCCTCCAGTTCTTTTCTCTTTCTTCTATCTTCTCCCTCATTCGATTGTGAACACAGCACGACAAACCTTAGAAGGAAATACCTGACTCCCCGAGGACGAGTTACTGGAGGGGAGAGGAGCATGGTAGTCTGGCATTCTGGATGGGAAGAGCTAAAACCCTTCACACACATGAGTCGGTTATTCAATATTCATAGGGTACACTTTGGGAAGAGGATTGATCTAAGATGACTTCTGAGCCGAAACTGTGACAATGATGTGTAGAACTTGAGGGCTGTTGATTTTAAAATTCTAAGTCTCACAGAAGTTCCGCCACATTATTAATCCAAAGGTCAAGTTTAGTTTCACTTTCACCTTCAGTTCATGGTCTTGGTATGGAACCCAGTCTCATTTCACTTCATGGCATTTCTTTTTGATGCTCAGGGACGAGCATGGTTTAAGTATGGGGGATGATGAATCTCGGATTCACCATTCTAAGTCTCATTAATTAAAGCTCAAGTCCATCAAAATCAACTGCATTTCTGCATTTATTCTGCATAATTAGCATTCATGCATGATTTCATAAGAATTGCATTTTAGCGTTAATTTCTGCATAAAATAAGAAGCCAAAAATCCAAGCCAAAAATGACCTGTAAATAGCCTAACTTCCCCTATTTTTAACTCCTTCTTGCTAACACCGCATAACCTGAAACCACCTCCACTGTGTACACATCACTAACAAGAATAAATAAAAAATACAAAAAAATCATTAACCCAGGTAAGTAGACCAAAAACCCAAACCCTAGTTTTAGGATTTTCGGACTAAAAGCCACATATCTTCCCCATCCAGTGTCCGATTTGATCCTAATCACTTTTGAACTAATGTACATTCCATTACCTTCAAAACAAGACCAAGTTCAAGTGAATCGGAGCTCGTATGTGAAAGTTGGGTTTTGGGCCTCTTTTGTACATTGTATTTTTCGCGGCTTTTGACCCTATATTTTATGTATATATTTTCTTAACTTATAAAAATCCAAAAAAATTAGATTAAGGTCTCTTGTATTTATCTTTGAGTTTTTCCTATTTTTCCGGATTTTTATCTTGTTTAAAAATGACAAAAAAATTAGAAAACCAAAAATCAAGGTATTCTATGTACATGGGATACCCCAAAAATTCACTTTTCACATTTGACCGAATTTGGCTTTGATGTCTTCATGAAAGTTGTAGATCTCGTCGAGACGAGCATTTTTTGTGAAGGAACTTTTTCGATCCGAGGTCATTTTCTATTTCTTTTTTATTTTACAAACGATTTATTTTTCGGTTTATCTGGTGCTGACACGTGGCAGCCCCAGAGGCCGCCACGTGTCAGTCATTTTCGGTCCCTTTTTATATCGTTTTTATTAAAAAAAATATTAAAAGCCACGCACGTGCGTGGCACGTGCCACCCAGCCACGTGCCCCGCACGTGCCCCGCACTTCCCCCAGCCTCTCGCCACGTGGCCGAATATGGGTCGTTCGATCAGCGGTCGATCGAACGGCCCCTATCCCTCCTTCAACCTCCCGCGCCTCCGTAACTTCCGCCCCTCCCCTTCGCAACTGATCGCCGGTGATTGCCCGCACCGGCCCTCCGCTCCTCTCGCGCACGCCAACAGCCACTCCGTTATCCCCCCCCCCCGGGTTCCCTCCTTTATCCTCGCAACCACCGCACCGCCCCGATATCCCCGCAGCCACCAACCTAATCACCTCCCTTGCCTATAAAAGAGCTCCGCCGCCCCCCTACTCCGACCATCCGCCGATAGACCCTCGAAGCCCGGTGGTGACAGCCCGGGTTGCCCTCGACGTCGACGAGATCCGGTCGCATCCTCACGACCGTTGCAGCGCCACCAGTGTCCTGCCGTGCTCCGGCGATCGGCCGTAGAGCCCCATCCTCCAGGTATCTCTCTCTCTCTTTTCCTCTCTCTCTCTCTCTATCTCTCTCCGCCGCCTCGACCTCTTCGTCTCCGACAACTCGCCTCCTCCGCCCGGCTCGCCTCCGCTTTCAGTCGAGCCATCGGCCATCATCTCTGACAACCCACTTCGTCTACCGCCTGGAGCTCCACCGCCAGCACTCCAGCGCCTCCAACCGACGCCAGCACCGAGCATCGACAACCGCTAGCTCTGCTCCTCCTCAGTTTCGCCGTCATCGACACGGAGTAGCACCCCTCCCCGCTGCATCACCGAAGCCACGCCACCACCTCCAGCGCAAAGCTCCGCCCTAACACCACCGAAGGCCGGGCTCTAATCCCGAGGTCCCCCGCACGTGCTCCGCACGTGCGTGGGAAACGTCAAGGACCCAGGGGTCACGTGCTGCGCACGTGCCCCTTGGGTAAATTGCAGAAGACCCCCCTGTAGATTTCATATTCGCGCTTCAGTCCACCGACCAGAGGCACGTGCTATGCACGTGCCACTCTGGAATAATTGCAGAAGACCCCCTCTATTTATGGTAATTGCAAAATTGCCCCCACCCTGCATTATTTTTATATTTTATTTCTGTTTGCATTTGTACCCCTGTCTTTGTCATCCATTATAGACCTCTACATTGCATCATTTTATTCATTTAAAAATAGCATTTTGTTCATCTTTTAATTCTCTACATTTTGACATGCTGTGGACATTTTTGTGAATTACGGTTGATTAATAAATAATTGTTTTGCGAAAATTGGAATATTTTACCCAATCCGTGCTCTGAAATTCATAGTTAATTAACCGTGGCTTTAAAAATTCCCCAAAAATCAAATATCGTAGAGATTACTTTGATTAACATTGTGCCCAAAAATCTTTGCATTTGCATGCATCATTTGCCCTGTAAAAATCATTTTGTACATTTCAATGTTTGATTTTTAATAGCTATTAATCCACACATTTTTGAGGTCTAGGATTTTTCTAAGATCTATTACCTAGTGATAGATTTTAGATAATTTTAGTTCTCGAAAATAAGTAGGTTTAATATTTATTAAAATTAAATATTGAAAATCATTCTATTTGCAATTAAAAATTCGTAAAAAATTCATATTGCATCTAAAAATTCCAAAAAAATTACAGTGCACTCATTTCATCGTCATTTACATTGTGGCCAAGTTTCGTATTTTTCGGACACTGTTTGAACGTATTTGATATTTTAGTCCCTAAAATAGGCCGAACTTGCCTTTTGCATCTCATATTGCATTAAAAAATTCCAAAAAAAAGACCGCCTTGAAAACCAAACTCAAAATTGGATAGACATTAATCTAGGTTGTTCCTTTGCCTCCTTGTGATCGACCTTGGGACTTGCCCAAGTAAAATAAACATAAAAACCACTTGATGGAATTTGTTTAAAAATTGTGGTTATTTCTTGACTGTTTCCGATCGCCGCCTACAACGAACGACTTCATTAATTTCACGCACGAAGATTAAAAATACATTCTTAACGCGGCTTTTGCGGACTCGTCAATTATGTGCTCTCTGATGAATTTACAGACAGTCCTGATGTCTGCAGCTCGGGTCGGGATAGCCTCCACCCACCTGGATAGATAATCTACCGCAAGAAGGATGTACTTGAATCCATGGCTAACAGGGAATGGGCCCATGAAATCAATTCCCCGGGCATCAATGACATCACAAATGATGACAGGCTGCATCGGCATCTCATCCTTGGAACCAACGGTTCCTCCCATTCTCTGCCATACTGGGCACGACTTCGCAAAGGTGATGGCATCGCGAAACAGAGTCGTCCAGTAAAAGCCACACTGAAGTACCTTCCATGCAGTCCTCTTCTGGGAGTGGTGTCCTCCTGCCTCCAAGCTATGGCATAAAGAAAGGACACTCTGGTATTCCTCCTGAGGAATACACCATCTCCAGACACAATCTGGTCCTTCAAAGAAAAGGATCAGATCCTCCCAATGGTAGTGTCTAGCATCCGACTTCAGTCGGTCGATGTGGCTCTTAGGCCAACCCTCAAGAACCTTCTTGGAGACAAGATAGTTTACGATGTTGGCATACCATGGGAGTGAGTCGACAACAAAAATAGACTCGTCAGGGAAGGAGTCTCGAATTGGTGAATCCTCAGAAGTATTGATATCTTCGAGATGAGAAAGATGATCGGCTACTACGTTCTTCTTTCCAGGTTTATCACGGATGTCCAAATCAAACTCCTGGATAAGCAAAATCCACTGAAGAAGATGTGCCTTTGCGTCCTTCTTCTCCATCAAGTATCGTAGCGTTGTGTGGTCAGTGAACACAATTACCTTGGATTCAATTAAATGAGATCTGAACTTGTCCAAGGCAAACACTACCGCAAGCATTTCCTTTTCCGTAACTGTATAGTTACGCTGAGTGGTATCAAGCACTTTGCTTGCGTAGTGAATTTCAAACGGAACGCCATCCCTCCTTTGTCCTAACACAACCCCAACAGCAAAATATGAGGCGTCCGTCATGATCTCAAAAGGAGACCAATCTGGGGCTTGTAGGATCGGGGCGTCCATGATCATTCCTTGTAATAGCTTAAAGGCCTTAAGACATTTGTGATCAACAACAAACTCCATATCTTTGCCTAAATGCTCAGTTAGCGGTCGGACAATCTTAGAAAAATCCTTGATGAATCTCCCATAAAATCCGACATGCCCGAGGAACAACTGCAACTGCTTGATGTTGGTTAGTGGCTGGAGTCTTCTGATCACATCCACCTTGACAGGGTCAACCTCCATTCCTCTATTGGAGATGACGTGTCCCAACATAATGCCCTCCGTCACCATGAAGTGACTTTTCTCCCAGGAGAGCACCAGATTGACCACACAACAGCGTTTGAGGACTCGGTCCATATTCCTAAGGCAGGAATCAAAGGAATCACCGTGGACCGAGAAGTCGTCCATGAAGACTTCCAGGAATTCGCCGACCATTTCGGCGAATACAGCAATCATGCACCTTTGTGGTTTTTTCCTGGTCCTCCGGAGCTATGGCTACTTGATTGTAGCCCGAGAACCCATCCAAGAAACAGAAGAACTATTTCCCCGCTAGTCTCTCTAGGATCTGATCAATGAATGGTAGGGGGAAATGATCCTTCTTCGTCGCGACATTCAGGCATCTGTAATCCACACAGACACGCCACGACATGGGTACTCGCGTCACGATATCCTCTCCTTCCTCGTTAGTGGTCATTTGAATTCCCGATTTTTTCAGGACCACATGGATCGGGGCCACCCATTTAGAGTCGGAGATGGGATAAATGAAACCTGCATTGTACCATTTCTCTATCTCCTTCTTCACTACCTCTCGTAAATTTGGATTCAAACTATGTTGGAATTCACGAGAGGGTTTGGTGTCATTCTCCAAGTAGATATGGTGCGAACACAGAGCGGGATTTATCCCGTGGAGATCGGAAATGCTCCAGCCTATTGCCTTGCAGTTTTTCTCCAGGATCTCTAGCAAGCGAGATTCCTGCTCCTCGGTCAATCGCGAACTGATGATGACCGGAAATTTCTTGTCATGACCCGCAAGCAAGGCGTATTTCAGTGTTGTGGGTAAAGGTTTGAGCTCAGGTAAGGTGTAATCATCTAGGAAATCTGGCTCAATCGAATCTGGTTTGATGTTGGAAGTGGCTAGATCTTTCTTTGTAATTGCTGCCACCAAGTTATTTGACTCTAGAGTCGGATCGTCAAAGGTCTCCGTGCAATCGGCGAAAGCCACGTCCGACTCGTCATCTTCATCTTCCGATTGTCCTAAAGAGGGAAGGACTAACAGGCCCAGCTGGGCCTCTAAGTCATCGAAGATGTAGGGAGATGCAGGTTTTGAACTGTACTCATCTCTGAGGACCTCGCAAACTGACTCATGCACAGGATCATCTCCGGAAGGGAGGGACTCATCAGTGCTTGCTGGGTTCTGTCTCCATGGCCCAACTATGTCTACATGATCGCAATCTGCTTTGGTTGAAGAGTACTCGGTGCTGGATTCGGAATCTGGTCTCTGCCATCTTGTTTGCTTCATCTCAAGTTCCACATCTCCACCTGGAGTTTAGAATTGGATCTTCCTGATCTTATAATCAAACAAGGCCCCCGCTGTCCTGAGGAAGGGCCTGCCTAAGATGATCTAGGAGTCTCTCCAATTACGAGGGGTTTCCATATCTAGGACAGTGAAGTCCACCATGTATTCTTGACCCTCGACTTTGATTACAACATTCCTCAATTCTCCTTGGGACCTCTTGGTTGATTTATCAACAAACTGCAGGAGGGCTCTAGATTTCCTAATAGGTCCGAGATTAAGGCGCTCATAGAGGGTTGTAGGCATTAAGTTAATTGAGGAACCGTTATCTAGGAGAGTGCGTGCAAACGCAATGTCATCGACCTGACTCACCACATAATGCACACCCATGTCTCTTCGTTTCCTTGGAAACGAGTTCTTTATTGCACAAGTCATGGCTACTGATAGAACGTGTTTCTCAACACGGCTTTTGGTCTTCCTGCTAACCCTAGTAGGTGTGTGCATCTCACCTTAAGGTACTTCTGAAATGCAGGAGTCATTTCCACATACTTGTCAAAGGGGATTGTGACCTTGATGTATCTGTTGCAGAACTCTGCCATCTCAGGGTCATATTTTTGGATTTTTTTCATTTTCTTCTTTACACCCTTAAGAGCTCGGGGGAAAGGGATTATTGACTCTAACTTATGTTCTGAAACTGAAATGTTTTCATTGAAAGCTGGAACTGAGTTCTGTACAAGACTCGGACTCTAAAACAGGCTCGGACTCTGACTTTGACTAAAAGAAAAATGATGTGGCGAAACCGGTGATGCGTCTTCCACGACTTCTGGACGATCCTCCTCAGATGGAGGTGCTGGCTCTTCGTCGGTTTCATCGGACTCTTTGCTGGTAAGGGTTTGCTGCTTCGAGGACCCAGAAGTCCTCTTCTTCTGTCGGTGGTGGTGATGGTGGTGCTGCTCCTCTTCTTCCTCCAAGTTCTCCTCAGGTAGAGACTTGGTGGCTCCTTCCTTCGGTGCCTGTGCCCGATTAGGTATGGTCATGATCCTTCCACTCCTGAGGGACATATAATTTACATTATCATACGAAAGGATCTCATGTTCAGATAAAGAATTATATGAATAGTATACCTGATCACGAGGTCGGTTCTGGTCTAGGGTTAAGCTGTTCGGGTTGGCCTGAACCTAGGCGGGAATTGGGGTCTTTGACGCCATTTGTTGATCTTGGGTACGAGAGAGATGATTCAGATCAGTTCTCATATCCAGATAGTCATTCTGGATATGTTGTGACCCTATCAGACAGGGTCTTGATCGCCAAGGTGAGGGACTCTAATTCGGTGGGCTGGGCTTGCTGATGCTGACTTGCGGACGAGGTTCTGTACTGGCCCTGTTGGCCATGCCGATACTGTTGCTGCTGATGGGACGGTGAGGGGCCCTGCTGGCCCGAGTGGAATGTGCACTACTGCTGCTGGTGTTGCTGAGGCTGGTACCCTTGTTCGGGACTGGACTGAACAAAGCACGATGCAGGGACGGAGTTGGTTTCCTGGTAAGCCGGGAAGGTCGGTGAGGCTGACCATTCCCCATCCCCGACTGTCTGCTGATGGGGTCACAACTGTACCACAACCCGTTGATCTCGAACACCTACAGAGGCTCCTCATATCCGGTCTCCACTTGTGGGGGTGCATGCTGGTCCTGCTGGGTGTAAGTCTGATCCTCTACCTAGCCACTCCGAGGCCCCAGTTCCTGCTCCTGTACAAGATGGACTCGGTGCACAGGTGCGGGTGGTGCAGAAGGGGCAGATAGCTTCATCTTGGCTACCTTCTCAGTAAGTTCCTCCACTTGCTTCGGCAGACGTGAGAGAGACTCAAGGTCAGTGACCCTCTTGTGGATCTGCTCGACCATAGTTATCTTGTCAGCTATCATCCCCATGCTGGGGATGAGGTCCTCTGTCAGATCCACTACAATCCTCCTAGTTGTCTCAAAGGATAAGATTGAGGGAGACAACTGATAGGCTCTGGTGGCCAGCGACCTTCCTGTTTCCGCCATCTATTCTAGTATCTTCCATACAACGTTCTCGTTCTTGTTTAGATAGCTTCCTCTACAGGCGTCACTGACTAACCCCTGCATCTCTGGGATCATGCCACAGAACAAGGTATGGACTAAGATCGCCTTAGAAATACCATGGCAGGGACATTTCTGAATTAGGTCATTGAACTTATCCCAGGCTTCATGGAATGGTTCACTGGGTCCCGGGGAGAAACTAGCGATCTTGGTTCTCATTTGATTAGTTCTACTGAGAGGGTAGAACTTATTCAGGAATAAGTCCTTGAACTGCATCCAGGTGGTACATATCACCCCTAGGTTCTTCAGCCAATGTGCTACCTTATCTCCTAAGGCGAAAGGGGGTGGCCTTCAGTCTAATGTAATCCTGCCCAACCTTAGAATGACTAAGGTTGTTGCAAACCAGCTAGAAGTCTTGGAGGAAGGCATATGGTTCTTCATGGGCATTTCCGTTGAACTTCGGTAGCAGGCTAAGGAAGTGGGGCTTGAGCTCGAATGCTTTTGGGGGAACTGCGGGTGACAACCAACTGTGCATCCTGTTCTCCGCTGGGTTGTAGGCATCAACCATTGGTCGGTCGATCCCTCCTGCTACAATGATCTGTCCCATTTTAGCTGTGAGATCTGCATTTTGTTGTTCGGTTGTGGCGAGGCGGTTAAGAATCTGTCGCAATGCGTCCTCATCCGGTGGTTGTTTAGGTGGCATCTTGTCCTCTAGTCCTGGGTATGAAACAAGTTCTGTGTCAGAGGACAAATCGAGGAAGAGTTTCTTACCGAGGCGATGGTTTTCCTCAGTAAGCTCGGAGGAGAGGAAAGGGTTGATTTGAGAGTAACCACCCTGGGTGTGAGGGAACCAGAACTCAAGGGGGTCATGAGTGCTGGGTGGTCCAAGGTGCGCTTGGGCCGATGAAGAGGAGTTTTGTGGGGGCTCAAAGAGAGATATGTGAATAAAGAGTCTTCCGAATGGTATTCGGAAAGCCGTGCCATTTGCCCGCAGAGTTAGTGCATAAATCAGAATGGGCAATCAAGAAGGTCAATTGGAACACACACCTTGGGCAGAAGCAGAGAGATATGGATCTGAATGAGCTTGTGGAAATCAGAAACCGCGCATATGACAACAGTCTGGTGTACAAGGACAAGGTTAAGCATTGGCACGATAGATATATCAGACGAAAGACCTTTGTTCTTGGACAGAAGGTATGGTCGTTTAATGATAGGCTGAAGATCTTCTAAGGCAAGTTGAAGTCCAAGTGGACATGCCCATTTTTCATATGTACGGTGCATGATAGTGGATGTGTCGAGATCTCAGATCTCGCAGATGACGCACCGACATTCCTAGTGAATGGACAACTGTTGAAGCACTTCGTCGAATCCAATGAGAAGCTAGTCCATATTGAGGAGATTATATTCATGCGCGAGACAAATCCAGCAGATACACCTCGAGCCGCGCATGAGACCTTGCAGCAGTGAGCTCTAGCCATCGGCAATATCTTGAAAGATTCAGACCGACTCACTTGTATATACCTATCATTCCTATACATTTTGTCCTTTCTCCCCCGCGACTCTAGTAACCCATCCCCGCCTCATTGATCACTATCTTGGACTATACTTAGGATGACCAGATCCTAAGTATATGGGGGATGAGCCACCTGAGTCTGTTCTCTGTATATCCTCCAGATCACATTGGTCCTCATACTCACCTCCGTCCTATACTTAGGCTGACCTGAGCCTAAGTATAGGGGGGACCGATGCCCGCATTGTATATTCATCCACTTCTCTTCTTAACCTCGTCTGCCCCATTTTTTGTCCTTCTTCTACACTTAGGCTGCCAGAGCCTAAGTATAGGGGAGCAGAATGACTTCTTTACATTCTTCGTTCTCTTTGGCTCTCTTACGCTTAGCACGAGATATGTCTTTTTCCTCGCTTTCCGTGCTCTGAGGACATAGCACACGCTAAGTATAGGGGGCCTGTATATATTACATATATACTTTACCCATAGCTTGTACTTTCACATATCTTTGTATATATTTTGCAATAATTACGGGCTGGGTAAAATTTGGAGAAAATTTTTTGTAAAAGACACTTGTATAATCTGTATAATACTGTTGTAAACTCTTGTAACATAGGAGGTACCAAATAATCGAAAAAAATGAAAAAAAATCAAAGGCTTCTTATTTACTCTTGCATATCATCTCTACATCAGAAAAAGAGTCTTGCATTTCATTCATAGCATGACATCTACATCTCATCTGCATATCTTGCATATGCAAGGTGAAACGCTAGTGGGTTCTGAACTAAGTTATGAGTACATTTTGAGGATGGACTTGATTTGACCTTAATACACCTAATTTCAGAGGAACCTTATAGGAACTGGAGTTAAGATTTTTCAGGTCAAGTGACTTAATTCTTTGAGTCTGCATGTCTATGTTCACATATCATCTTAATCAGTCTAAGAGAATATCTCGTGCACACGCATGATTCTTATAGATAGTGACCTAACTTGGACAAGCACAATGCATGTAGCTCTTCATTGATAAGGTGGTGAGGAGGTAGAATCCTATAGCTTGGAGTAGCACACGGGTGGAAACATCCGTCCTCCTCTAGGGAGGGTAGTGCATCTCAACCTAGTCTGGCGGTGTTGACATCTAAGGATGGGATACTGTGGGTTGCAATAATGCTTTAAAAGAGGGATAGTCTACTGGCTCAAGAGGGAAAACTCCTGATGTACATGCTGCACCCTGTATATAGTTCGAAAAAAAATTGCAAAAACTCCAAAAAAAATCAGACAGGTCCAAGTGAAAATAAAATACATGTCGGAGTATGTATATTAGCAAAGAAATGCAGCTGGATGACTTGGCTACACTGGTCAGGCATCCCAGGATAGGTAGCTACACTGGCTACCGTCCATTCTTTTCTCTACCCTCCTCTTGAGCTGGTTGCACTTGAACTTAGAAGGGAATACCCCGCTCCTCGAGGAAAGAGTTACTGGACAGGGTTATTTGAGTTACCTTGTTAGAGGAGGCTGGTTCTGAGTCATTTCTGATGTGGAGAGTTACATTTCACTTACACAGTACAAGTAAGAATCATAGTCATCAGAAATTTGCGTTTGAGGATTTGTTCTGACCTGACTATTGAGGAGTCTTGAATAGAAGACTTGTGGAACTTGAAGTCTGTTAGGTCTTAATTTCAGTTCCCAATGAGGTTCCGCCACACAATTAATCCAAAGGTTGAGTCAAGCTCCATTTTCAACTTTTGTTCATGACCTTGGTATGGAACCCAAAATCATTTCACCTTTGCATTTCATTTTAGTTGCTCGGGGATGAGCAAGGTTTAAGTATAGGGGGTTGATGAATCTGTGATCCATCACTCTTAAAATTGAAAATAGAGCTTTGTCCCCGGGTATTTAGCTTCATATTTCCCTTTATCTTGCATAAATAGCATTCATGCATCAATCCACAAAATATGCATTTTAGCATTCATCCTTGCATTTAAATATGAAGCCAATTTCTTGTGTAAAATCCACTGTAAAATATCCACCTATTCACTTGTATTTTATCCCCTCTAAAATAAAACAACAACTTCCTTATAGTGTGTACACCATTAGTTGATAATATAGGGAAGAAGGCTAGAGTCCCTCTCTTGTAAAATACCCAATAAAGCCTTAAACCCCCTGGACCTTAGAGTGCCCATACCTCTCTCTTACCAACTCCAAATTAGGTCTACTCACCTTCATATTGATACACATCCAGAGACCTTTAAAATGAGACTAATTTCATTCAATTCGGAGCTCATAAGCAAAAGATGGGTTTTTGGGCCTCCTTGTATACTATACATATGTATATTTGTATTCTTGTATTTTTGTATCATATTTGACCTCATCTCCATTTTTGGTCAACATGAAATTTGTAGATCTCAATGAGATCTACAACTTTCATGTTTGAGTTTTTCCAAATTCGGCCTCTCCCTCTAATCTTATTTTTCTCTTCAGCCACTCACAGTTGGCCACGTGGTGCCCTCTGATTGCGCCACGCGGCCCGCTCCCTTTGACCAGTCCGCCCATGCCCTGGATCGTTGGATTTTTATCTTGATCCAACGGCATGTTGATCACCATGCATACCCATTTTCCCCGCTGTCAGATCACTCCCTGGATCTCATCTGCACCGCTCGTTCGTGCTTCGCCTAGAGTCCACCACGTGGCACTCTGTGCGCCCTCCGATCTCGCTCCAGGCGCCTTGATCCTCACCGTTCATCACTGCTATTAGTTTCAACCATTCGATCGAACCCCTGAGCCCATCTCAGTCGCCCGTTAGCGCCACCTCCTCAGCACGCCACGTGGTGCGGTGAGGGCCCTCCGATGTCGCGCCCTAGATCTGATCTCAGGTGTCGATCCGCACCTCCATCTGGACCGTTGGATCGTGAGATCCAACGGTCGAGACGTCGTCGTCAACCTCCGCACGCCCCGCTCCCACGTTCTCCACTGTGCGCAAGGGGCCGCCCCCTTTCTATTTTCGGCTCGACACCGACCACCTTCTCCGAGCATTGACGCCACCACGATGGAGCCCACTCATCCCTCATCCTCGCCAGCCCCCTCAATCTCCATGACAACCCTCAGAGTCGTTCCACGACATCCACGAATACCACCTCCTAGCCATCCATGTCATCACCCTTATCCTATAAATCAGCCACCTCCGGCCACTTTCACCCCCATCCGCCACCAGGAGTGTGACTCTGAGCTCCCACCGTCAGATTGGTGACAGCGATTTGATCCTAGGTCAAGCGACGATCGAGTAAACCTCCGGCGAGATCCACAGCCGACCACCGCCGTGCCGTAGCTCCTCCAAGGCGTTGCACGAGCTCAGGCCCCTCTACATACCTTCGAGCGAAGACCTGGAAGCTTCCCCAGAGCTTCTGACCCCAGGTAGACTCCTCCATCTCTCCCTCGATCTTCTTCTTCCTTTTCCTTCTCGATCTCCGATTTAATTCGCCATTCACGAGCATCATCTCGCTCCTCTGACCATTCCCCGAGCTCCGCAAAGGAGCTCTGATCTTCGCGCTACCATTAGTCTCCTCTGATGAGGGACTTCACCTTCCACCGATGCCAGCTCCGCCACCGTGACGGAGCTCAATCACCGATCACCTTCACAGCTTCAAAGGCCTCGCATCACACTCCATTCCACTCCACAGTCAAAACGCGTGCTTCGGCTATCTTCTAACCCCCTGCAGGTACCATCTCTTGATTGGTCAGAGACTTCACCAGCGCAGCTTTGAGCTCCATCGCTAGTGGCCTCCAGGTCACTCCAGCCTTAGCCAACATCGTCGGACACTTCACCGCCCCTCCACGATCCTTCTGAGCTATGCCAAAGCCTTCAGTGTCCTTCGCTGACAACGGGAGGACGAGGCAGAGCTAGGTTAGCCTTGCCGGAGCCCAGCCCTCTCCGCCGCAGGAGGCGGAGGGCTGTTGGGTACGACAGCCAGCAGCCTTTCGATCCTCCTGATCGAACGGCCAGGAGCCATCCACGTTGCCTTATCCCACAGCCGTTGGGTCATCCTTGATCCTACGGACTTGATCACTCCACGTTGCAAACCTCTAGAGCAGCCCGAGCCTCGCTCTGATCCTCCGAAGTCCTCCGAGCCTAGGACCCCCACGTGATCCGCACGTGTGGCCTGGGCAAATTGCATCGAGGCCCCTGAAGGTTTTCAATATTATATTTCAGTCCCTACCAAGCGATCCCACGTGAGGAGCACGTGTCCCATGGAGAAATTGCATCCACCCCCTCTACATTATAAGTGATTGCATATTAGTCCCTGTCAGCACGTTTTATTTTCAGAAATTTTAATTCATGTAATTGCATTTATACCCATGTCTTTGTACGCATATTTAGGCATTCATATTAATTTATTTTTGAGTTTGGAAAATTGCATTGCGTAGCTGATATTGTCCTCTTCATTATGTGATATGTGGCATATTTTTATAATATCAGTAGAATTTTTTATTAATTAATTGGTTCATTTTTGCTATATTTTGTCGAATTTCACCTCTTAATTGATAGTAATTTCCTTGTGAGCTCCAAAAATATCCAAAAATCACATTAGATCTAGGATAAATTAGCTTTACCTTGCATAAAAATATCATCTCAATTGCACGCAACCTGAGGCCTAAATAATTCCTTTGGTGAATTCCATAATTAATTTTTAATAGGTTCATTTCACATCAAAATTAAGGTTTGATAATTTTCCTGGATTCCTCACCTTCAGATTTATCTAGGATTATTTGTATTCCCAAAAAAATTGTGATTTGATATTTATTAAAATTAATTTAGTTAAAATCACTCTGCATTCATTTTTAATTCACAGTAATTTTATTTAGTGTCAGACAATTCCAAAAAAAATAGTGTAGCATCATTTCATCTCATTTCATCATTTGGACAAGTTTCGTAATTTTTGGACTTGATTTGATCATCTTTCTGAATTAACTGGCTAGATCTTGCATGTGTCTTGCATAAAAAAAATCGAAAAAGACCAAAAAAATATTCCCTGAAAATCAAACCTTGGACTTTGCTAAAATTTACCTAAGGAGACAGCTGCCTCCCTGAGTTCGACCTTGGGCTTGCCCAAGTAAAAAAAATTGCCGCTCGAGATTAATTTATTTTAATTAAAAGTGGTTTTTGAACTGCTCTCATTATCCGACTGCAATGAACATTCTTCATTAATTTGAGCATTAATTTGACCAAACTAACTAGGGTGGTGGGAGCCATTTCAGTGAGGTATGCATCCTCCTCCTTCTATGCTCTGCATTCTGATGCATAATGTCCCCATTTTGTTGAAATTATAACAACAGATGTGGTTTTTATCGTGACAACCTCCGCATGAATCACCTACACTACTTTTGTGTGATAACCTACTTCGGTTGCCTATATCGTACCCTCTACTGCGTCCACATCCACCCTGACCACGATTGATTTTATCTGCAAATGTTTTGGATTTACCTTTGTTTCTCGATGAGGAATCATCGTCATCCCTCTTTTGTCGTGCCTCCCACTTGGCATGAGTGAGTAGGAGTTGGGAATCACCTTTATCATTGTTGTTAGTCATCCGCAGACAAGTTCTCTCCTCATAGATCATTAATCACCCCACAGCTTCCTCGAATGGCATCTCGTCGAGATCATAAAATTGCTCGATCCTGGCGATCACGCTAAGGAAGCGATCTGGCATGGTATGAAACAAAATCTTGACCAATGCGGTGTCGGTGAGGGTTTCCCCTAGGTTGGCATACCTGACAGACATGTCATCCAGCTTGCCAACATATTAGTCCAGTATCTCTACCTTCAGCATATGCATGGCATCGAAGTCACTCTTCAACGTTTGTAGTCTTGCGCTCTTGACATGAGCTGCACCAACAACCTCGTTTTGAGGTAATCCTAGACATCCTTCGTTGTTTTCTTTCTTGCCATCTACATCAAGAGATCCTCCGGAAGAGCTTGGAAAAGATGCGACCATGGCTTCTTGTCCTTCTTCGCATTGATGACCACACTAGTCGCCAGTTCGACAACTTCCCATATGCCTTGATCTTCCATCATGGCTTACACCCTTATCACCCAACTTGTGTAATTTGTCACCAATAGCTGCGGGTATTGGAATAGCCCTCCGTCGATTTCTCGTGTTGCCTCACCTTGGGAAACGATTGACATTGAATTGATAAGTATTTGGAATGCACCTGAAGCTTTGATACCAAATGAAGATAATCACGGTGGGCTTACATGCACAAACTTTCCCTTCAAGGTGGATACGGCAAAGATGAAAAGAAATAGAAGAATATAGATAATATGGATCAAGGTACCGAAGTAATTGATATATGTTCTTCTATTGCTCAATATGCTTTTGGAAGATGGGAACCACATGCTTATATAGCTACAACTCATGCATAATAATAGAAAGCAAAAGAATAGGATCTCTCAAATGTACAACGACTCATATGCATGCAAACCCCCATACATGGAAAGCTATCCACGTAAGGCTCACGTTGTTAGAGAATAATTCATGCAACCCGTATGCATGGACTCACGTCACTAGAGACTCGTTCTAGTTGTTGTGATGGAGCCACTCCAAGATTAGGTCCAACAGATTACCTAACGCAACCCCCATAAGGGGGATTTTGAATCCTGGTCTTTTGGGTGGTAGTCACACTACACTACCACCAGACCATTTAAGTGGGTACAAAATTCGATGGCACCACATTCTGGTTCCATTTTTCTGGTGAGAGAAAAAATAAATAACACTACATTCTAGTTCCCAAAATTCACAAACCAAAGAAATACGCAAAAGACAACTTCATAAAAGGAAAAGAAAGCCCACCAAAAATTTCCAAAAGCTATCAAGTAGAAACTAATCCTCTAGATGCACTTCAAGATGAGTTTGGAGCAAAACGAAGCCTTTTGTTTATAAGTCCTTGGTATGACCTATTTTGAATGTGTCACACTGCGGACAACAAAACCAAAATGATTTACCAAGTAAAAACATGCAAAGAAAAATACATAATGAGAAAGGAAAATGAGAAAAAGAGAAAGTAAGTCAATCATTTGAGTTTTGTCACAATACATGCTCATATTACTGGAATGAGAAGGGAAGATACATGTCATTGCACAAGAGCATACACTGATTTCCTACTCAAATGCATCGGTTGTTACATTTTTTCAAATTGTTTACGAGTGAGTGATTTAAGCAGTATATCGACAATCGGATCTACATAAGGTACGTTGAGATTATGTACCATCTCTTTAACAGTCTTTAGGTCTAATAGCAATCAACTTTCACATATTTGGTACAAATTGTGAAAACATGGGGTTGTTGGCTATATGCATTGCTTCTTGATAATCATAAATGAGCTCTTTGTTATAAGTGGGAGTGACTCGAAGATCTGTAGCCATAACTTTGTATTCACTCTCAATACTTGAGTACAAGATCAATGTTTACTTCTTGATCCTCCAAGTTACCAACTTCCATGTTATATAAGTGTAGAGACTTATATTAGATTTCATAGTTCAGTGTGCACCCTCTGTAGTCTACCTCTAAAAATGATATAAGATTAAAAATGCTTCCTTTGGTGAATACAAGGCCATTTCCTATAAAGGGTTTGATACATGCCAAGACCATCATGCATGCATCAAAGTATGTTAAGGTAGGAGAGTCCATGAATTGACTCAACTTATCAACTGCAAGTGATATGCTCAGTTAGACAATCTCTACGTGTAACAGTTTACTAAATAACCATTTACAATTACATATATCTTCAATTGTTCTTTGTTGACAGATGACATCTTAGGATCCATCGTTATATGTGTTCTATTAGACCCCAACATCAATATATCATGCAATTGATCAGTAGCATACTTTCTTTGAGACATAAACAAACATCACCAGAATTAGGGTATTTCAATCCCGAGGAATTCTCTCATGGGCCACAGATCTTCGATCACAAATTGTTCGTCTAGTTTCTTCTTGACCTTTAGAATATCATCATCATTTCCACAATCCCTATTCCTTCTTTCACACAAATAAGGAATGATCAAATGATGGCCTAGAAACACTCTAGCTTTTCGGGATACATTTTGAAACAAGTCAAGGGTTTTATTTAGTAAGCATACTTTTTGACACTTCCTGTGAGCCTCAATGCAGGGAGATTGTTGCATGTGTACTATCTCCTTGAGTAAGTGGTAATGGGGCCTTGCAAATGATTTTTATGAGTGTCTTTGTGCACATCTGCAAACCAAGAAATTTATATAATTATATTTATTTCAACTACAAATTGATTATAAATGAGAATAAGCATATGAAAAGTAGAGATTCGATCAACATTGATTCATACATGTTACGTGAATTTTTAATCTATTTACAAAAGTATTTTCAAGTTTATTAACTCAAATTAAATCTTATTTTTATTTTTTTCCTTCACAGAATTGAAAGAGGGAATATAATTTTCAGAATTTTCTGCTGTTTTGGTGAACTTTTGAAGTGCTAAAGGAATATTTTGTAAAGTTGTGAGAAATTTAGGGGCCTAAATGCAAATAAAGTAAATTCTAGGGACACATAAGCAAATATAAAATCTACATGGATAAGAACAAAAATTTTCCATTTTAATCTTTTAACTAAAAATGAAGATAAATTGCTAAAGTGTATATAAAGTTCTAGTATTACAAAAAGTTCATTACAGGATTAGTTTGTAAAGACAAAAGAATAAAAAGAGTGTAAATTTTGCATATTAGTCAAATAATAGAATGGGTAAATTGCATGATAAGAATTAGAGTTTGAGAAATTGTACTTAAGTACAAAAATTTCCTAATTAATTAAAAAGTTAATTTGATAAGATAAAAATAGGTGAAGATACAAATCATAGATTATCGCAAGATGAGTAATCATCCATTTATTAGAAACATATATACATCTATATTGAGTGTGTGCTTTTGGGATGCCACTAAGTTAATGACCCAATAAGATCTATATTTTGACGAGATGACATATATATATATATAATTAAATGGATATGATTTTTAATGGAATTATGTAGGTTTTTA
The DNA here is from genome assembly GCA_037367405.1 of Ottelia alismoides. Classification (NCBI taxonomy): domain Eukaryota; kingdom Viridiplantae; phylum Streptophyta; class Magnoliopsida; order Alismatales; family Hydrocharitaceae; genus Ottelia; species Ottelia alismoides. The sequence continues at coordinate 720,408 of JAZKJV010011078.1, forward strand.
TATGATAAACTAAGAGACAGATCTCACTCATTATATGTTGGTGTAAAATGAATTCCACTATGATCATCCTAATTTGAAACTCTTTTGGAAGCATATAAGTGTTATTGTCGCCCTATGTTAAATTTGCATATCTTATGATTAACTGTGGAAGGAGATAGAAAATATAAGAACATGTACTTCATGTTATCCAAGTCTTCTAGTATGTGAGATACAAGAGTATTGAGCATACTCGAGGTTGGTACACTCATAATAGATCGTATCCCATGATGCTTTCATTTTGAGAGAATGATGAAATGTGATGAATTTAGTTGTTCCACTTAAAGATAAGTTGAATGAGTTCTGATTGGATTAAATCTCGATGTAGAAAACCTATATAGGTTTTAAATGATCTCTATATTAATCCGAAAAGAGTTAAGAGTAATTATGGATGTGATATAAACTCCAACTTACTAGTTGGATTACTTTAGTGATCATTATCTCTAATATCATATTTGATCTGATATAAAATTCATTTATATGGAGATATTATCTACATATATCTCTACCAAAACATTCACAGGGAAGCAGAAGCTATTTTTAAGGAAGCTATTCAAGAACATATGGAACTGTTTCTACTTCAGGAACAAGAATAAATTATAAATTTCACATCCTTATGCTTTTACTCTTTTCTACATTTATTTGCAGTGAAATAAAAGAGTTATTGTTGATGAATGTCTTTGATTCAGTAAAAAATAGGATAAATAAAAATAAGGTTTTTTGCATAGAAATCAAAAAATAGATGGAAATAATTTGCGTCCAATAGGATTTGAACCTATGTATCTAAATTTCTTTCATATATTAGATATCCAATATGGTTGGGATACCTTTATGCACAAATAACATTATCCAATATATCTTTATCTAGGTGTCTTTAGTTGGGATAATTAGATTAAAATACCTAGATGTCATTGAATCATGAATCAATTTTGTTAACCATATTCATGAGAATTATGGTAACACTATTCAAGAAATCTGAGTCGAAGTAGTTGGATATGAATATCCAAGTATTATTAATTTACATGATGGTTTTGAAAATTTGATCCACAAAAGTCAAGGATCAATCTACGTGAAATTGTTTCGTATATTAAGTTAGTAAATGTTATACACAAAAATCATATTACAATTTATGAATTGATTTACAAGAAACCCGGACTAGTTGGTTGAAATGATCAGGATTGGCACCTGGTCACATTAAGTATACCATATGAAGAGTCGGACTTGGCGAGTGTCTAAAATATCCTCGTAAAGCGAAGATATAATGTCGTTGAGGTGACCGCTCACGAAACCCTAACTATTCAACAATTAACCCAAAAATAAGCATAGCAATGTGAAAAAAAACGTGGAGTTAAAATTTATTATAATTCTACTAAAAAAGTGTATAGTGAATAAGTAGTAGAGGTCGAACACAGGGAGCAAGGGGGACATACAACAATAGATGGTAAGAAGTCAAGAAATGTTTTTGGTTTTTTCAGAAGATTTTTTATTTTAGTGGGTTCTTAATTTTTTAATTTTTTTAGAATTTTTGTTTTTTTATAAAATTTTGTGTTTTAAATTTTAAATTTTTTATTTCTTTTATGTTTTTAGTTTTTTTACTTTTCTTTTTCTTTTGACTTAGTTATAATATGATTATATATAATATATGTAGCTAATATAGATCATATAGATATTAAATATATAAAATAAAGACAAAATATAGGGAATACCCTAAGGTGCGGCCCTTTTTTATTTTTTAAAGGTTTTATAAAATATTTTTGATGTTTTTAATAATTATAAAACTAATAAGTATAGTATAAGTAAATATAGGTATAAACACACTGTATAGGCTAGTATATAGAAAAAAATACTTATAAATATTCAAAATGCATAAAATAAAACATTTTTTTGTCTATTTTATATTTTCTTCTATTTTTGTGATTTTTATTTTATTATTTACTATTTTTTATATTTTTAAATGACTAAAACATGAAAACAATGATATATAATAGCTGCCTGAAAAGTTTTAGAAATTAAAAATAGCTAAATGCCTCAAAACTTTCCAAAACTATTTTTAATATATAATATAATAGAAATAAAGTACATAAATAGAAACTGCAATTTTTAGCATTTTGAGATTTTTTATAAATTTTATAAGGATTCTAGAGCTTTTAAATTTAAGTGACTTTCTTTTTCAATTTTTAAGGATTTTTCACCTCTAGGTGCAAAATACAATGATAAACATCTAATAATATTTTGGAATTTTTTAGATTTATATATTTTTGGATTTTTTTCTACAAATAGGGATTAAATGCAAGGTTTTGGGTTTTCAAAATTAAGAAAATACTTTAAAATACCTAGCGAAAATTTTATGTGATTTCATGCGTAACCAAGTATTTAAATTATTTTTCCTAGAAGTTTTGGAGGCTAGATGGTATTTTTAATGAAAAAAATAAAAGAAATAAAAACTAATGTTCTGAAAAGGACTTGATTACAATTACCTGAAAATATTCTTCAATTCCCAAACCCCATACAAAATTATAGGGTTAAACATGCAAAAATCCTATAATAAATAATTCAATCGACCATGGTAGGGGTATTTTTGTAATTAATGATAAGCAACATGTCATACTTGTTATTTATCCAAAGTTTTAATGCTGGAAATAAAAGTTACGGGCCTGAAAAGAAATAATAGAAACCCAAGGGTTCAGATGTAAAATGTCCACTCCCATCACACGCACAAGCACGTGAGGTGACTTGTATTGGACCTAAAATTAATTCACAGGAAGCCCATGGTATAAAGTGCAAATCTTATAAGAATAATGAACAACAGATAAATATTTTGGGATTAAAAATAAAATACAAAAACTAGGGGTGAAGATATGCAAAATACCCCCCAGGCACGATCAGATGTTATATCTTCACTTAACATGTGGTGTGTCTTGGGGAGTCGATGACACTTCGCCAATGCACGATACAAATCAGATCAAGGACTACATCTAGTGGTTAGAGCGGGTTGTGATCGGACAGTAGTTGCAACACCTGGAGCTCCTCCTCAATCGGACATTCAGGAACTCTAATGAATATGCATTTCATCATCTTTATTCATTTATTTTAACTTAAAATACCTTATAAAACACCTGTAAATATTAATAAATTTCTTCTTTTACTAACCCCAATTCTTGTGTAAATACTATATATTTATCACTATTTTAACCTAAAATAAATAAATTAAGAAATAAAGGAAAAATAAAGAAAAACAAGGATTGTATATATGTAATAGATATAGGTCGACTCTTACCCCGAGAGTAGGTCAAAAATTTACCTAGTTGACCAGGAATAAAGTCAGAGGAGATAAGGCATAAATACCAGAAAATCAAGAAAATCAATTTCCCCTTGTGTACATTCATCACTTGTATATCATTGTTTATAATACATATTGCTTACACTATTTTATTTATCACCAAACTCACTCCAAATACAAATATTTTCTTCGTGAAAATTTTTTAAAAAAATAGTTTGTAAATAATAAAATAATTGCAAGAACAATCGGTGTACACTGTGTAAACAACAACACTTTGAAAAAGCCGTAAAGTTCAACTTGTCACATCAATATCTTCTCCACCAAAACTCAAAATTAACCAAGCTCGATTTCATTACACTCCAAAATGAAATATTCTTTAAAATGGAAGTGGTTTCATAAAGATTGGGTTAAAATGTGAAATGTGTCTTTTTGGGGTGCTATTGAATAATATGCCTATTATTACTAAATATGTATTTTCCTTGTATTTGTGTATATATTTTATTTTTAACTATTTGTATATATTGTATTCAACTTATATAAAACACAAATAAAAATCATAAAATCATAAATATATAAAAATAGAATCATGTACATATTGTGTGTGTGTGTGTATCACTATGTATATTGTAAAATACTACTATTTATTTACCTTAATAAATCATCTCATTAAATTAAAATAAAAATATCATTAAAATACTTTTCAAATATTGTAAATTAAAAAATTATTAATTTATGTATATATTTTTAAAAATAATATATTAAAAATCAAGGTGATGTATACATAGGTATATATACCTATAAATAACACATTTTATTTATTTTCACCCTTGTATATATTTTAGTTAGTTAATTAAAAATCTTCATAAATAAATTAACTAAATTAATAACATTTCTTATTTGAAATATTTTAATTTTAAATTCATTTTTTATTTTCATTTTCACCCTTTTTGTTGTTTAGCGTGTTTTGTCTTATTCTGCACGCATGCTGATTGGCTGATCCCGGGTCTGTTGACTCGGGTCGCTCCCATTCAACGCCACATCCCACATTTTTCGTGCATCTCCCTTTCTTCTCGGAATTTCCCCCATGCCTCGATCATTAATTCCTCATGATTCCTTCTCCATTTAGTTATCCCTCACTAACCTCTCCATCACCAAGTCATCGGTTCCTTCAATCTTGCCTCGGATTATGTGCATTTCAAATTCAAAATCTCTCCAGATACCTTGATTAATAATACTTCCAAAACACAACTTTTTCATGCTGATCTGTTTTACACCGTCCTCTTCATCCGAGATCGAGTCCAGGCGAGAGCTGATGTGACAAGGCAGGTTTCCCTTCGATCGAGAGCATATTAGGAATCCTTGGAAGCGAGATCTAGCACATGGTCGGAGCTCCGCCTCTACGTTTCGACTCTCTGTTCTATGCAGCAGATCGAAGCGATCCGCATCCTTCGTTCATCCTTAGGAAGAACTAGGTAGTTTTCTTTTGTTCTAGCATTTGATTTTGTATTTCATTTTCAGTAATTAGATCAAATACAATCTTCACCTTTGCCTCTGATCTGCCTAATCAGAGGTGCTCCGATCATCTTCATTTACTGCCAACTTCACCTTCTTCATCATCCCTTACAGCCTGATCACCTCCTGATCACTTCAGATATGGAGTTCGACCTTCATCCTGGCATCGTTCGCCAAAGGTCCCCATTCTCCCTCATTTTATCTTCATTGTCATCTAATTAAGCTGTCCGGAGTTCCTTTCGAGCATCATCATATCACTGTAGGGTTCTGGAGCGTAGTTGGAGCAAGAGATCAAGACCTAGAGGTTCACCTGGAGCTGAAGACCTTCTGACCTCCTGATATTTCTCGAGTGATCATCGACCACCCTCGAGCCATCCGGATGACGCATAGACATTGCAGGAAGTCGTAGAATCCTTCAGAAGTCGATTCAGACTAAGAGTGACCAAGTTCTGCATGATCGAAGTTCTCGGGAGTCGAGCTTCAATCTTGTTCTTCCAGCAGCATCGACAGGCATCCGATCAAGAACACCACGCCTAGTTTGAATCTTGACCGTCCAAAAAGCCCCAAAACTATGACGTGGATCGAGCCCTTCAGATCAAATCCGAGTCGTCCATGCATTTTCAGCCTTCATTTTTTGATCATAGATCAGATTCATCTCTACCATCCCTTCTGCCATGTGGAACGGTATACAAATTGCACTCCAGCCCTGCCTTGTTTTTAATTTTACAAACAAGTCCTTTTAGGACATGTGTCGTTCTGTTAATCGTTGAATAATTGTATTTTGTTCATGTTCTTTATTTTACAATTAAGTCCAGGCTGAAGTGAAACACGTGTCTTGCACGTGCTTATCTGGTAAATTTGCAATAAATGCCTTGTGCATTTATGTTATCATTTGGCCCTCTAGAATTAAGTATTTGCATTAATATCCGTGTTAATGCGACTCACGTGCGCTAGCACGTGCATTTCTAGAAAAATAGCATCTCTACCCCCCGTGTTTCTTATCTGTTATTCTTTAGTATTAAATAAGTTTTGTTTACATCCATGCCATTGTGAGACTACATTTAATTTTGCTTGTTAATTTGATTTGATAAAAAGCAAAACAACATAAAAATCCATAAAATTTATTTTAGGCTCTTATTATTAGTTCGTTCTTTCATCACTATTTTGTTTGTGTTTTAATAAATTTTTTACTTTTTATAATTCAAAAAAACCAAAAATATGTTCTGTTTGCATTAAAAATCAATAAAATATATAAATATTTTTTTGAAAATTCCAAAAAAAATCGTGTTTGTCTATTTTGTTTTGTTTTATTTTCTGATCAAATTTCAATCGCCATTTTTTCATAAAAACCCAAAAAATAGAAAAACATTCAAAACACTTCAAATTTCATAGAAATTCAAAAAAAACCCAAAAATTCATAAAATAGCTTTTAGGAAAATATAAAAATTCATCTTTCTGTTTTTTCCATTTTTATTTTATTCCCTATTTTAAAAACCCAAAACATTCGCAATATTTTCTGTTTATTATTTTTACTGTTTTTATTTATTTAAAAATCCAAAAAATCTAAAATTGAAAAAAAAATCCACAAAAACAATAGAAAAATGCCTAAAACACTAAAAAGATTTTATTTGAATTTTCTGCATATTTTTTATATATTTGAAAATAAAAAGTTGAATTTCCTTTCTTTACCTTTATTTCTTTTTCTTTATTTTTATTTTTTTTATTTTCAAAAATTTAAAACATTTGCATAATATAAAAATTCATAAATATATATAACAAGAAAAGCATAAATATATATACATTAAAATTTCATACAAAAAATTTATAAAGACAAAATTTCACAAAAATCCAGAGTAGTGTGCATAGAATTCCTTCTTTTTATTTGATTGATTTAATAACCCTCGGGATTTTTGTAGCCTCCTTGAGTTCAATCCTGTATGCTATATAGGTAAAATAGTAGCAAAACTCTTTTGCTACATTTCTTCATTTTATTTTTTGCTTGAGAGTTCATCAATAATTTTTATTTGAGACTTCTTTGGGTTGCACCAATAGTTACACATTGTAATTAATTCCATTAAATAAAAACTAAAAAAGTGTGATCGACGCCCTGGAAGAATATCGAAGAACTTGACCATACCTGAGCTTCGATCGTACACAGCTCCATCCTCTGGTGGTCTTGGGCACTCTCCCAAGGCGCAAAAGCTTCCTAGATGCCTTGCACGACTGCTTGTGGACTCAGGCAAGGGTAGGAAGGCCTCCAGCGAGCATTCGAGGTCGAAGAAGATGGTGATACCAGGAGCCTCGACTTAGGAAAAAATGGACCCAATATAGGTATTTGACCACCTAAAGCTGCATGGTTAGTCAATGCATATAAAATACGAGATCCAAGTGTCCTTATTTGGTAAAATGGACGGAGTATGGGTTGAGCAGAGAGCCTCTAATGTGCACCGGAAGTGGAGGCTCTGATCCCCTGATCCACGAAGGGTCACGGGGAACGAGGGAGCGTGGGGCGTCGATGAAGCATCAGGGAAGTAAATGAAGGAGAAAGGAGGGGAGGAGCACAGTCAGAATACGATGAAGAGGTTTGTTGGAGCTCCGCTCTGACAAACTTCAATGTTTTATTGTAACGGAATAAGACAAAAATCGACTAAAAATACAACCTAATCTTCTCTAATGATAAGCCTAGGAATGGAAAATGTGAAGAAAATAAATCTCCCTTACCTGGAGTAGCTGGGAGTGGAGCTCACGACGGAGGTGTCCGACGGATCTTGGATCAACTCAATTTAGGCCCAAATCAACTCGTTGAACCCTTGGCGAGATGCCTGCTGTCACCAGGTCCCTCGAACACTATTAGGGTTAGGGTTTTGATGGGTAGAAGAGGATTAAATTCAAATGGGGGTGAGGCGGAGGTATATGTACAGGTCAAGGTTCAAGAGCAGATTCTGCCCGAGGTATCGATCCAATGATCGAGGTTTCATGAGCGCGTCGAGGAGCAAGGATCGAGGGGAAGAAGTCAAGAAGGAATCGAGGCTAATATGTGAAAGAATCTAATGGAATAAATTGAGGAAGGCAAGGGTATAAGCATGCCAGATGTAGACCTTGGGAGGGGCAGAGAGTTGACCTGGATCAACTCAGACCGCCCTCCTATTAGTCCACGTAGGTGGCCAACAGGATAAAACTTCCTGAAAAAGCATTTTTTTAATTCAAAATAAAATATTAAATGATTTCATTATTTTTATATTAAAACATAAAAATATTTATTATTTTTTGTAGTATTTTATAATGATGTTTTTATTTGTACAAAGTAATTTATTGTATGTTACTTTTTGGAGGTTCGTTTATAGGTATATTTACCTATATACTATGTATTTTATTTTTATTTGGCACAATTTTATAAATTTATGGACATAATTTATATCTATAACTTATTTAAATGTACACAAATATATTTTTTGTTGTAATTTTGTGAAGTATTACTTACACTTAATTAAATATATGTATTTATTATATAGGTATGTATATGTATAATTCATTTATGTACACTTGTACTTCAAATTATTTTAGTGAAATTCTAATGGGTTTTTTTATTCTAATTATATACATATGTTATAAATAATATTTACAAAATTATAAAAATATAAAATAGTGAATAATATAAAAAATAACTAAAAGGAATATTTTATTCAGATGTAATGTACCGTAGGGGTCCAAAACCTAACTTTTGCTCCTTAACTCCAAATTAAATGAAACCATCTTCATTTAATAGCTAATTAAAATTTATATGCAATTAAAGTAATTTTGGTGAATTTTGTGTTCATATGGAGAAGACATAGGTCTGTGATGGTGGGGTTCTGTATTTTTATTCTGAGTAGGGAAGGCACATTATAAAGTATTTTTAGGTGAAATAAATTTTGTATTGTTCTATATATTTTTATCTGCAACTTTCATGTACAAAGTTTATTGATTTGATGTATAAGTAACAAAGAATAAAATATGTCCAAAATTAGACTTATTGAAGAATTGGAAATTTGGGTTTCTTGTATTTATCGACCCTTATCTCTTCTACTTTATTCCTGGTCGACCCAGTCATCATGATGCCTAGGCCTCAGAGTTTAGGGTTATTCAATGCCTATGGTATTTCATTCTTTTTCTTTTCTTTTTTTATTCTTTTATTTTGGCTTTAAATGTAGTCTTTTATAAAATAATTACACAATTAATAATGAATGCTATTTTATGCAAAATAATGCTATTTACATGCAATTAGTTAGGGTTTAAAGACCAAAAAAGAATAAAGGTGATGAAATGGAGATTCATCATCCCCCTATACTTGCCTTTGCTAGTCCCTAGCAAACACTTATGCATATAAGTGCAAAATAAAAATAAAGCAAAGAAAAGGAAATAAATTTGATTATGTTTAACTCTTAAACTTGTCTTCATGAAATCAAAGTTTGGTGCTCAGTCAGACCTTTGGAATTTAGGTGCGTTTAGAACCTTATTGGGAATCAGACTTGAAACACAACAGCCTCTAATAACCACAAAACTTTGCCCAAGCCTCCTCAAAAGCCAAGTCAGAACAATTTGATCATACGTAGTCCCTTATGACTATGAGTCTGCCTTGTATAATGTAAGTAGTATGTAGCTCCTATCGGTTGAAGCAGTAAAAGTCGATCTTCTCCAACAATGTGATCCTAATTCCCCAATCCAGCAATCCTTTCCTCAAGAAGTGATGTATTCCCTTCTAAGTTCAAGTTCAACCAGCTTAAGAAGAGGAGGTGGAGAACAGAATGAACGGTAGTTAGTGTAGCTACCTATCCTAGGATGCTTGACCAGTGTAGCCAAGTCACCTAGCTACATACATACTTGATGAATCTCCATTTCATCACCTTTATTCTATCATTTTGGCCTTAAAAACCCCAGCAAATGCATGTAAATAGCATTAATTTGTATATAATAGCATTCATTATTTCTTGTATTTATTGTACATTAAATAAGGTTTTTAATGCCAAAATTATAGAATAAAGAGAAGAAAAGAAAAAGGAATAAAATATTGCAAATATTTTATGACCCTAACCCCGAGACCAAGGCCAACATGGAATTGGTCGACAAGGAATAAAGTAGGGGGAGATAAGGGCCAGTATACAATAAATACTTCATTTATTAATTCATTTATTCATGCATTTTTGGCACCTATTTTGTACGTAATTATTTATTCATCAAATAAAGAAACTTTGTACATGAAAGTTGTAGATAATAATGTGAATAAAAATACAAAATTGAGTTTGTAAAAAATAATACTCAATGTACATTTTATACACAGAATAAAAAGCCAAAATCTCAACTTCACAGACCCATATCTTGCAAATAAAAACTCCAAATCACCCAAACTCACCTTTAATTGTATATAGCATTTCATAAACTATTTTATAAAATTGGTTTCATAATTTTTGGAGTCCATATGCAGAAGTTAGGTTTTTGGCCTTTCTTGTATATAATACCTGATTAAAATATTCATTATATTCACTATTTATTATTTTTATAAATTACTATTTTTAGAATCTTGTAAATAATGTATATAATTCATATACATATTAGCCTTAGAATAAAACCAACAAGAATTTGTAGAATAAAATAAGTCTATATAGGCAAAATACCTATGAGAAGGATGTACATAAATAAAAAAGAGAAAAGCACTCTTTAATTATTTCATTCTTTTATATTTTTATAATAATGTATATAATATATATTATTAAAAATACCAAGCTAAAATAAAAAAAATAAAATCCATTAAATAAATACAATGTATATAATATATAGGTAAAGTACCTATAAGTATACTTACATGTACATAGACCTATTTATTTAAAAATACAAATAAACTTATAAAAATTAAACAAAAATATCTTTATACTCACAAAAATAAATTATAAATTTATAAAATAAGCCAAGAAAATAATAAAAGAAAATAAATTAATTAAAAATAAAATACCCAAAAATACATGTAAATACATACATATACACATTATTAAAATAAAACTATAATAAAACACCTCGAAAAATTCAATAAAAATCATAAACAAATACTAGATGAATTAATACACATTTTTTATTTTATGAGAAAAAATTAATAAAATCATTTAGGGCGTCAAATAAATCAATCTTCCATCAGGTCCTCTATTTTGGCGTTTAGCGGCTGAGGTGGACCAACCAGGTCCCTCCGCGAGTTGACTCCAGTCAACTTGACCTCCAGCCGCCTGATGTGACGTAGCCCGTCTCTTCGCCCATCTTCTCCCATTTTTCTCGGACACACCATCCATCAATCGAGGATGCTTCCTTCACAAGAATTAATCCCTAATCATCCATGATGCTCGCCGATTCTTTGGATCAACCTAATACTCTCTAGATCATGCAATAATCGCCGGTCAATAAGGCCACTCGCCAATGTTTATAAATAACAAGCTCCGCCTCCTTCCTCAGATTTGGCAACTTTTATTCCAACCTAAAGCCTAGATCTCGTTCCTGGAGTGTTCCTCGTGACAGGGGGAGCAGCCCAGCGCCGTGACTCGGCCGGAGGGAGGAGATTTTGACGCGGCGGAGCTCCGGCGTCCGCCCTGCTCCCTGGAGGCCCCCAGGTATAAGAGCTGCCCTTTAATGCGTTTTTAGTTAGCTTTTAATGTTAGCATTTCATTCCAGTAGTTAGATTAGTGGTTAGTTAATTACCGTAGTTAGAAATCCAAAATTCGAAGTTCGCCGGAGCTCCGCTCCGGCGACTTCTTCATCGTGAATCTCACTGTTTCCGCCCGCTATATGCACCCCAACTCGTTCCTCGTCGCCTTCTCCATCGAACGCCCACATTTGTTCAACCCAAGACCCTAGGTCTTGGCGAATCGGGGCTCCTCCACCGCCGTTCGCCGGAGCCCCTCCGCCCACATCATTTTTGCATTGCAGCTTCCAAACCTCGGGTCGAGGAGACAGCTCTCTCGCCCGCAGTTCTTCCTGTGCAGGGATATCGAAGAATCGAGCCCAAACGGGCTCGCATTGAACCAGGAAGAGGTTCCTGGGGGCCCCTTTCTTCTCCGACCTTGCTCCATCGACTCGGACCCCTAGGAGCCATGAAAGTACCACCAGTCGACGTGGGATGTCATCAGCTACGAGTAGAGCGCGTCAGAGGCGAGAAAGATGCCCGGAGGAGCCTGAGCTACGCGATCGAAGCTCGCCGGGGGCGAGCTTCCTCCTCGTTCTTCCAGGCATCTTCAGAACCGTCAGATCGAAGGGGTCGTCCCAGGTCCAGCAGGAGCCGTCCGATGGAGCATCGTACCCACCGTCAGATCAGCGGGCCTGATCTAATCTCAGCGCTCCATCGGCGAAGCGTCATCGGGCGTCAAGGAGGCGACGTGTGGCAAGTGGAGAGAGCTCCACCATTGGATGCCACGCCTTGTTTAGGGGTAATTTTCACATCCAGCCCCCTTACTTTTTGTATTTATTATTTAATGCCAAAAATAGAAGTTTCAGTTGTAAATAAAATGTATATTTTGCGGAAGGACCCCCGATGTTTCAAGATTTACACTTTAGTCCTCCCGTGCCTCACGTGCAGCAACCACGTGAGGCGCGTGAAAATTTGCATCTAAACCCTGTCGGCTTCATGTATTTATTAAATGGTCCTGAAAATAAAAGTTAAAGTGTATTTTTATTGTAATTTTTGCATGTATGCCCCTGCCAACTATTTTATTTGCAAAAATACCCCTGCCAGGCCATTTAATTTTTGAAGGTTTTGTCTATTTATTTTATGCTTCATATTAAATCAAAAAATCTTGCTAAAATAGACTTAAGCTCCTGTTTGGTCATGCTTGAATGCCATATTTTGAGTTTTGCATTTTGTTGCATTTTTGCATTTATTAAAAATCAAAAACGTGTCTTTTATTCCCTGTCTAACTTATAAAATCCCAAAAAAATAGGAAAATGCCTCGAAAAATTCCAAAAAAATTACCTATGGTGTATTTTGACCTATATTAGTGTCAGTCCAAAAATCCCTAAAAATCTCAAAAAAAAAACCTTAAAAATTCAAAAATACCCAAAAACTTCAAAAAAAATATAAAAAATCAAAGCAAAATCAGAAAAATATAAACTCAGGCCCTATTTATGCTATATTTTATTATCGTTATTAGAAAATTAGGGTGGAAAATTTTGGGGGTGTTAGCTATTTTTAATCTCTATTTTTGTGACAGCCAGTACCTAATCCACTGTTTGCTATTATTTAGCTATTTAAAAATACTAAAAATGCTTGCAAAAATACCCAAAGATCATAAAAACAGTAAAAAGCCATGAAAATTCCAAAAAGACCCTTTTCCTGAATTTTTGACTATTTTTGAGTATTTTTGTGAATATTCTAATACTCCCTTTATGTATATATATCTATATATCTTAAAAAAGAAAAAAAGAAAAAAAATATTCTATATATGTAATTAGTTATATGTATTCTCATTAATATTAACATAAAAAAAAAGAGAATATATATATATATATATATTTATTTATTTTATTATATTTATATATACCTATATATATATTACATGTATTATAAGCTATATACTTACCCTCTATGGGTATATATAATTAATATATTTGTATTATATACATATATATATAATACTTAATTATTATATTTTAATAATGTTAATAAAAAATAATAAAATAATAATAAAATAAATAAATAAAAAAACCCACACAAGGATGACTGTGATTGACATGTAGGATATTGCATTTTGTGTTGCTCTCTGTGGTTCGACCTCTACATACTTGTCACTATACATTTTATGGTAGAGTAAATAAAGATTAATTCACATTTGTTTTGAGCTTGATTGTTGTATTCTTTGGATTGTGGGTTAATTGCTGATCAACCCGGGTGTTCCATGAGTGGCCGCCTCAGCGACAACCTTTGTATTATTTATTCATGGCAACCCTTTTGGAATATTCTCGCGTTATCAATACTCTAACGGGAATTGATTTTTTCTTCAAATTTTGTCCGTCTATTCTTTCTGGAGTTTTGAATATGCATTTTTTGAATGCTATATACAACAACATGTACATAATGATTTTTCCTCCCAAGCCGATAGACTATCCCTCTTTCAAAGTATTATTGCAACCTACATACTCTTGTCTTTCGACCTCTTCGCTACTGGATCAGGTTGGGGTACAATGACCATAGATACGCGACTTCTGATGTTTCCATTGGCTTGTGTCTCATGTCGGCAAATCCATCCCTCTACAACTTCAACTAAGGTGAGAAAAGTGTAAAGTGCAGGTGTGCAAGTTAAGGCACTGTCAACAAGAGTCATGCATGTGTTCTAAGATATTCTACTTAGGCAGTCAAGACGACACTGAACTAAGTCTTGTGGTCTCAATGTATTAAGTCTAGCAGACCAGATGTGCCTCAATTCTAGTTCCTTAAAGGTTCTTGTAATTACGTGAATTAAGGTCCAACCAAGCTCCAATCTTCGAATTTTACTTAGACTACTAGTTCAATCATCAACATCAATCCGAAAAATGCAAATGCCATGTACAATGCAAGGAACATATTTTTATGATGTGATTTCCCAATTTTGAGCTTTCTATGGATTTTTGCAAAGATTTTGCAAATTTTTATGCAATTTTCAAAATTTTTTGCAAATGTTTTTGGAGTTTTGAATTTTGCAAATTTTAGGGATTTTTGAATAAGGTTAGTGAAGGGAATATGTATAATTATTTACACGAGAGTGCATATATATTTACAAAGATGGTGGCGCAGGTGAGGTTTATACAAGGGATTTTTCCAGTTGGGTTAGTCAATGTTTATAAGATTTATATACATGTTTTATATAATGTTGTAAGGCCTTTATTTGAGTTATTATTTACACACGATTCTCAAAACATTTTTGAAAACATTTCCGCAAACCTTTTGAAAACTTATTTTCACAAATAATTTTGGCAAACATTTTTACAAACATTTCCAAACCTTAACAATCATTTTGCAGATATTTTCCAAACAGTATATGTAGATTTTTCAAAATATTTTTGCAACCATTTTTCGAATCATTTGCAAGCAGATTTTCAAGAGACTTTATTTTCACAAATAAAAGAAATTTTTGCAAATAAAATTTTTTACAAAGGTTTTAAAACATTTTACAAAAGTTTGTGAACAATTTTCAGCATATTTTTCAAATATTTTTTCAACCATTTTTCAAATCATTTTGCAAAATATTTTTAACTGATTTATTGCAAGTGTTTTCAAAGAATTATTGCGTGGTTTATTAATTAGCCATATTATTGAAAATACAAAACTACGGATTATGGCTAAAGTATATACAACGTATATACGATCCTCTATACTTAGATTGAGCTATGTCATCATAGATTAGAAAGAAAAAAAGAAGGCATAACTTGTACTAAATACATAACAAACTATACTACAACAACCAAATAATGAATGAATGAGAAGTTGACTGCCCCCCTGTACTTAGGATGAAATAATCCTAAGTATAATAGACCGTACACAAGGCAGGGAGGGTTAAGGGTGGGAATTTATGAAATAATTAGCTCGACGTGTCCCCCCATACTTAGGATGAAATAATCCTAAGTATAATAGATTGTACACAAGGCGGGGAGGGTCAAGGGTGGGAATTTATGAAATCATCAGCTCGACATGTCCCCCCATACTTAGGGTTAATATCCCTAAGTATAGACATAATATTAAGAGTTAAGAGGACATAAGAGAGATTAATAAATGAATGACTCGGGGCACTCACGCCCTATACTTAGGACAAAGTATGCCCTAAGTATAACAATGATGAAAGGGGTGAACATTTTTTCGAAAGAAAAAGAATAATAAGAACGAAAAGAAGAAAAAAGAAAATAAAAAAACTTTTGTGATTTTTCTACTCAAATGGATGATCCATTTGCCTTTGTGAGCTCATCTTGAAATACAACCTCGATGGAATTGACAATAAACAGGAATGTGTCATGCTCTAAATATGGCTTCAGCAACTGTTTGTTGACTACAAAGAGTTGTGCGTCAGGTTACAATTCTGATAAGTGTAGACTCTCGTTGTCGCGCACAGTCTTCACAATGAATGATCCAGTCCATTTGCTCTTCAACATGCCTGGAAAGATCTTTAACTTCGCACCAAATAACCACACCTTCTGTCTAGCTTCGAAAGTCTTCCTACAGATGTGTTTGTCGTGCCATCGCTTGACTTCCCATTTGTACATCAAGATGTTATTGTATGCGTAGTCTCTGAATTGAAGTAGTCTGTTCAAATCAACTTTTTGGTTCTTTCCTCCTCACTCGAAGTCAAGGTTACACATGTTCAATGCCCATAAAGATTTGTGAATTAATTCCATGAGTAGGCGGCAAGACTTTCCATAGACAAGGTGGTAGGGAGACATGCTGAGAGGAGACTTGTATGTCATGTGATATGCCCAAAGAACTGAATCAAGAAATTGTGACCAATTCTTACGATCCAGAAGTACAAGCTTCTGCAATATGTTTTGATCTCCCTATTAGAATATTCATCCAAGCTATTGGATTTTAGGTGGTACAATGATACAACACAGTGTTCAATGTTGTATTCTTTGATTAACTTCTTGATCTCCATATTGATGAAATGGCTCCCCTGTCAAAATGAGAATTTTGGGGATCCCGAACTGTGATATGGTGTTCTCCTTGAGTAAGTGACAGATTGTGTGGCAGCCCGCGGTTCGAGCAGGATAGCCTGCACCCATCTACTGACATAGTCGACGGTGAGAAGGATGTACTCAAAACCCTGGCTGTTAGGGAATGGCCACGTGAAATCAATGCCCCAGATATCGAAGATGTCAGATATCTGTATGTATTTCAGAGGCATTGTGTCACGCATGCTGATATTTTCGACCATTCTCTAACAGTCGGTGCATTTCTTTACGTAATCATCTGCATCCTCAAATAAGGTTGGCCACCAAAGGCCACATTGAAGCACTTCTATCGCCGCCCTCTTTCTACAATGGTGTTCACCGGCTTCGAGCTTATGGAAATGTTCTAGTACACATATCACCTCTTCCTAAGGTATATACCTTCTCCAGATACAGTCTGCGCCCTCTCGAAATAGATGTGGTTCTTCTCACAGGTAAAAATGAAAGCCAACCAAGAATTTCTCAAGTTTAATCTTCGTCTAGTGTACCATAGTCTTCTTAGAGACAAGATAGTTCACAATATATGCATACCAAGGGATAGACGATATAGACAAGACTGCCTCATCGAGAAAAGTCTCAGTGATTGGAATTGCATTCTTCTCAGGAGACTCTACATTAACTAAAGATGGCCTGCCGCCACATTTTTTATGCCCGGTTTGTCATGAATTTCCAAGTCAAATTCTTGGAGTAGAAGGATCCAACGAATTAGACGAGGCTTGGCATCTTCTTGCTCTAGAGGTACTTGATGGTAGAATGGTTAGTATAATTATCACCCTTGATCTGAGGAGATGTGATCTAAACTTTTTTGGGGCAAACATTACGGCTAGCGCAATGAATGGCAAATGGAATCCCATCTCATAGTTTCCCCAGAACAGCACCAACTGCGAAATTGGATGCTTCTGTCATGATCTCAAAGAGTAGAGACCAATCAGGTGGCTGCAAGACAGGAGCATGTGTGATCAGCTTTTTCAGCTGCTTCAAGGCTTGGAGAACACGATTGTCCACAAAAAAATATGTCTCCTTGCCTAGCAGTTCTATCAACAGTCAGGAGAGCTTGATGAAGTCTTTGATAAATCAAAGGTGAAAGCCAACATGCCCTATAAATGATCGAACATGTTCTAGATTTGCAGGTGGCTCGAGTTTTGAAATCACTTCCACCTTGGCTGGGTCAACTTTCATGCTACGTTTTGATACCACGTGACCCAACATTATCCCTTCGGTCACCATGAAATTTCTCTTCTCCCACGAGAGCACAAGGTTCACTTCACAATACCTCCTCAAAACTCGGTCTATATTGTCCAAGCATTGGTCAAATAAATCTTCGTAGACCCAGAAGTCATCCTTGAAAATCTCAAGAAAACTGCCTACCATGTCTGCAAAAACGGACAACATACATTTCTGAAATGTAGCAAGGGCGTTGCACATCCTGAACAACATTCATCAAAAAGCATGCACCCCAAAAGGATAGGTGAATGTCATATTCTCTTGATCTTCAAACACGATTACAACTTGAATGTATCCAGAATAATCACCAAGAAGCAGAAATATTCCTTCATGGCCAATCTCTCGAGAATTTGGTCGATGAAGGGCAGTGGAAAATGATCCTTCTTAGAGGTAAGGTTGAGACGTTTGTAATCCACATAGACTCCCAAGATTGTCGGTACTTGATGAATCCACATTTCATCATCTTTATTCTATCATTTTGGCCTCAAAAACCCTAGCAAATGCATGTAAATACCCTTAATTCATACATTTTAGCATCCATGCATGTGTGTATAAATAGTGTATAAAATATAGTATTTAAAGGCAAAATAATAGAATAAAGAAAAGAAAAGAAAAAGAATAAAATATTGTAAATATTTTATGACCCGAAACCCCGAGACCTAGGCATCTCAATGACTAGGTCGACAAGGAATAAAGTAGGGGGAGATAAGGGTCTAAATACAATAAAAATACCTTTTATTTCATTCATTCTTTATAAATTCTGGGACCTATTTTTGGTTCCACTTTTTATACTTCAAATAAAGAATCTTTGTACATGAAAGTTGTAAATAATTTAATATAGAAAAATACAAAATTTATTTCACATAAAAATAATGTACAGATAAAAAGTAATGGTCGAAATAAAATTCCAGAATCCCAACTTCCCAAACATGTATCTCCCTAATAAAAACTCGAAACGCATCAAAATCACTTTTAATTGTATATAATTTTAAATAATCTACTTAATGAAGGTGGTTTTGTATTTCGCGGAGCTACGGTTTGAAAGTTGAGTTTTGGACCCTGATTTAGCCAAAATTCACGGAGTCTAAAAGTGGTGTCTCGCACAAGGCGGAGACAACCGTCGTGACGACTCACGATAAACTCTGGACTAAAATCAACAATTAACACACACTAAAGATCAATAAATTAGAAATAATGTGGAGTTAAAATTTATTTTTAACTCTGCACAAATGGTGTATAGTGACAAGTATGCAGAGAGTTCGATCACAGGGAGCAAACAGGGTAATTCACAAAAGTGTGCACAAGTGTGTGTGTGTGTGTGTGATGTATCTACACTAAGCAAGCAATCAAAGGAAATTTTTGTGGGTTTTTAATTTTTAATTTTTTTATTTTAATTTAATTTTTAATTCTGTATTTTTATTTTTAATCTTCTAATTTTTATAATTTTATATTTTATATATATTTTTTTAGTACTGGAATTTAAAAACAATGTAATGAAAGGCAAGATAAAATATTTATAAAAATGTGCATAAATAACCAAAAATTCAGAAATAAAATGTTTTTGATATTTTTAGGATTTTTTTAACTGTTTTTGTGATTTTTTGGGTATTTTTCAAGGTGTTTTTGGTATTTTTAAATACTAAAATAAAGGAAAACAGTGGAAAATGGGTTGGCTGTGAGGAAAATGCAAATTAAAATTAACAAACAACAACCAAAATTTTTCACACTAATTTTCAAATAAAGAGAATGAAATATAGAACAAAGAGGAACTGAGTTTGTGTTTTTTGGAGTTTTCTTTAATTTTATATATTTTTTTGAAGTTTTTGAGTGTTTTTAAATTTT
This sequence comes from Ottelia alismoides, assembly GCA_037367405.1. NCBI lineage: Eukaryota > Viridiplantae > Streptophyta > Magnoliopsida > Alismatales > Hydrocharitaceae > Ottelia > Ottelia alismoides. The sequence continues at coordinate 740,002 of JAZKJV010011078.1, forward strand.
TAGTGTTTTTATTTTGAGGTTTTTAATGAATTTTGGACTGACACTAAGATATGATAAAATAGACACTAGGTAACTTTTTTGGAATTTTTCGAAGTGTTTTAATCTTTTTTTGGCATTTTCTAAGCTAGACAGTGCACAAAAAGCATGTTTTTGATTTTTAATAAAAATTAAAATGCAATAATTATGGAAAATAAAAATCGTCCGTTAAACTACTATGCAACATGAACACTTCATCTATTTTTGTGGAATTTTTGGGCTTTTCTAGATGCAAGAAATAAATGCAAGAAACATAAAGAAACTACACACAAGGCAGGGGCATTAATGTAAATATAATAAAGATCATGGGCCAGCGTGCAATTTGTACACAAAAATTTATACTGCAATTAAATAGTTCTGGACCAAACGTTAATAACTAGAGGTGCAAGGGGCCTCCGTGCAAAATGCACACCTCACGTGGATGGGCATGTGAGGTGAGCAGACGGAGGACTGAAATGCAAATCAAGTAAGTTCGGGGGGCTACGTATAAATATTACAAAATATATACGCAGCATATGAAAGTTTAAATATTAATTAATAAATTACAAAAATGGGCGGGGTGAATATGCAAAATACCCACGCGCCTGGGCGATCCGACGGCTGATGGGAGTTTACTTGCCACGTGTCGCGATCTCAGAGCCCGATGACGGTACGCATTCCACGGCCAGGATTAGAGGGGTACTTGATGATCAACGGCTGGGGCGCGACGTCATCCAACGGCTGCTGCTAGTCCAGAAGAACACGGCCCGATCAACGGCTGCGGAGAGGCTTGGATGAACTCGCGAAGAACACGTCCTTGGCGAGTTTTGGCTCGATCAGACGCTCTCCTTCGACAGCCTGGGAAGCTCCAAGTTGGCCGGTAGGACTCCTACAAGGGTCTTCTTGGTCCCGGAGTTGTCAAAAGAGGTCGGAGCTCACTGGAGGTCTCCCACGGCGTGAAGAGACTCCAGTCCACTCCGGCGACGACCAAAATCTCCTCCAGGCGCACGTATGCTCCAGGGACCTGTAAGAGAAGTTAAGAGGTCGGGGGCAAAGTGCCCCGACCCTGCAGCGGTGTGGTGGAGGCTGGGGACGTGAAATGGAAGCTCGTCGGAGCAAGCTCCGGCGAGGATGGTGGCGAAAGTGATGGTGTTGATCTCAGGCGAACGGTGATTAGGGATGCAATCCTAAGGCCACTGAGAAGAAAAGCAATATAAGAAAATAAAGTAAAATGCGTACCTCACGCCCAGAAAAGGCGAGATAAATACCTCACGGCCGTTGGCCGGAGATGGGGGTGGAGATGCCGCCTTGCCCCTTGTCCGAGCCTCCTTCGTCGGCAGGAGGGAGCCTGTCACCCTCCCGGTCCGGAGCGCAACGCCTGGGGGTTCAAACTCGAGTTAAAGGGGTTCGAAAATTCAAAGAGGGAAAGAGGGGTTTTTTGAAGCATGGCGACGAGGGCTCCTTGATCGAGGTGCAACGGGACGGTCGATGGCCCAAAGCCCAAAGTAAACATAGGGCGTGTAAGGTCATCCATCAGGGAACAAAAGTCGTGAAGACCCTACATCGATTCGATGAAAGACCAGCCCGCTAAAAATCCAAGAAAAAGGGTACCTCGGCATATCCCGCAGTCACAGACCTGGGGTCAAGGAGTTGAACCCCGGTCAACGGATGGCGTGGCCTGATTGGGCCACGTCATCCGCAAAAAGACAAATTTTAAATAAAACTCTTGTAAATCAAATTAAAAATAATAAATGATTTAATTAATTTTAGGTTATTTAATGAAAAATGTTTATTATTTTATTTAGTATTTTATTCCGATTTTTAATTATTTTTATGAGTTATATTTTTATAAGTTACCTTTATGCCCCTATGTAGGTATATTATCTATATACTTTATTACTTTTATTTTTATTTTGTATATTTAATTTTATTATTTTTATTTCTTATTTTATAAAATTATAAAATACTTTTATATATACAAATATATTTTTGTCTTATTTTCTGATTCATTTTGTATATTTAATTAATTATGAGTAAGTATTGTATAGGTATAGGTATAGGCAGTGTACCTATGTGTTCTTTATACAAATATTTTTATTTGTATTTTCTTTGCATTTTTATTCTAATTTTAATGCACATGTATATTACAAGTAATATTTACATAATTATAAAAATACAAAAATACAAAAATAATGAATAAAGAATAAATTGAATATTTTAATCTGTACAAGTATACAATGAGGGTCCAAAACTCAACTTTCAAACCGTAGCCCCGCAAAATGCGAAACCACCACCATTGGATAGATTATTTTATTCTATATACGATTAAAGGTGAGTATGCTGCATTTGGAGTTGTCGTTTATGAGATACGGGTCTGGGAAGTTGGGATTCTGGATTTTTATTCAGACCATAACTTTTTATCTGTACATTATTTTTCTGTGAAATCAATTTTGTATTTTTACTTATAAAATTAGCTACAACTTTCATGTACAAAGTTTCTTTATTTGATGTATAAAAGGTGGAACCAAAAATAGGTCCCAAAATGAATAAAGAATGAATAGAAATATAGGTATTTTCTCTGTATTTCTGACCTTATCTCCCCCTACTTTATTCCTTGTCGACCTATTCATCAAGATGCCTAGGTATCGGGGTTTCGGGTCATAAAATATTTACAATATTTTATTCTTTTTCTTTTCTTTATTTATTCTATAATTTTGGCTTTAATTACAGTATTTTATACACTATATAGATGCACATGCATGAATGCTAAGATGGTGATTTTAATGCTATTTATAGGCATTTGCTAGGGTTTTTGATGCCAAATTGATAGAATAAAGATGATGAAATGTGGATTCATCATCCCCCTATACTTTACCTTTGCTAGTCCCTAACAAACACTTATGCAATAAGTGCAAAAGGAAAAAGAAAGAAAAGAAAAAGAAGATCTTGGTTTTTATCTGATTATCAAACTTGTCTTCGCAAAATCAAAGTTTGTCGCTTAAGTCGGACCTTTGGAGATTTAGTGCGGGCGGAACCTTAGTGAGAACCATGTTTGAAATTCAACAGTCCTTGAGAATCCCAAAACTCTGCTCAAGTCTCCTTAATAGCCAGGTCAGAAATATCTCAATTCATACGCAAACTCTTACGACTATGATTCTGACTTGTACAGTGTAAGTGATGGTGGCTCTCCCCAACTAGAATGACAAAGAAACTGACTTCTCCAGTACGACAACCCAATGATTCCCCAATCCAGCAACTCCATCCTCGAGGAGCGGGGTATTCCCTTCTAAGTTCAAGTGGCAACCAGCTCAAGAGGAGGGGGTGAAGAGAAGAATGGACGGTAGCCAGTGTAGCTACCTATCCCGGGATGCAAGACCAGTGTAGTCAAGTCATCCTGCTGCAGGCTCACATAGTTGACTTTGGAACTCAAGCTTGCTTATTGACTTTGTACATACTTGCAGGCTTTTTATTTTTGTACATGCCTGAACTTTTTTTTTTGAATACTATATACAGCGGCATTTACACAAGGAGTTTTTCCTCTTGAGCCAGTAGACTATCCCTCTTTTGAAGCTTTATCGCAACCCACAGCCTCCTGTCTTTAGACTTCCTAATCACTGGATGAGTTGGGGTGCACTTCCCTCCCTAGAGGAGGACAAATGTTTCCACTTGTGTGCGTCTCATACCGGCAAATCCAATCCCCTTATCACTCCAACTGAGTTGAGCCATGTGAAAGGTGCAAGTGTCCAAGTTAGGTCATTATCAACAAGAATCGTGTGTGTGCTCCGAAATACTCTACTTAGGCAGTCAAGAATCCATTGAACCAAGTCCCGTGATCCTCAAAGAATTAAGTCAACCAGACCTGAAGTGCCTCAAACCCAATTCCTATAAGGTTCCTGTTATTAGGTAGATTTTAAGGTCCAATCAAGCTCCAATCTTCAGATTTTACTTAGACTTGTTCAACTATCAAACTCAATCCGAAAAATGCGAATGCTATGCAATGCAATGCAGAAAATATTTTTGTGATGCAATTTTCAAAGATTTTGAACTTTTTATGGATTTTTGGAAATATGATGCATGCGTATGCAGATGCATTTTTTTGTATTTTTCAAAAAGATTTTTCAAATGTTTTTGGATTTTAATTTTGCAAATGTTTTTGGGATTTTTGACAACGAAAAGTTTTTGGCTGGAAACTAGGTCAAAAATATGTACACGGGAGTGCTTCTTATATATACAAGAAGTGGATTTTAAGAATTTACAGGGTAAGTGGTCAATTTTATAAGTATAAATATATAATGGGTTTTGGTGTGATGTATATATTCCTCAAACTTATTTGACACAAATTTTTTACACAATTTTTGAAAACTATAGTCCAAAATAATTTTTACAAACATTTTTGCAAACATGTGCACACATTTGAAAATCACTTTGCAAAGGATTTCAAAACAGTATAGATAGATTTTTCAAAATATTTTTGCAACCATTTTTCAAACCATTTGCAAATCATTTTTCAAACATTTTATTTCACACAAAGAAAAGAAATTTTGCAATCCACACATTTTACACAGGTTGAAAACAAGTAACAAAATATTTTCAAAATAGTTTTCAATAGATGTTCACAAAGATTTTCAAACTATTTTTCAAACATTTTGCAAAAAACATTTTCACCTGATTTATTAATCAGTAAATATAAAAAGAACTTGAGGAATAATAACATCTTTTTATGAAGGATTTTTAATGAATTTTCAAGAATTATTAGCCATATTTTTTAGGAAAATACGAAAGTATGAGTTGTGGCTAAAGTATAAACGTAGTATATACGACCCCCTTATACTTAGCTTGAGCTATGTCCTCATAGATCGGAGAGAAAAGAGAAGACATAACTAGTACTAAGTATAGGCAAGTCTAAAGAATGAAGGAACTAATGAATGCTTCAACGAATGAGAAGTCGACCGTCCCCCATATACTTAGGATCAAATAATCCTAAGTATAGCAGACTGTACACAATGCAGGGAGGGTCAAGGGTGGGAATGAACAGATCGTACTCAGATTGTCTCCCCCTATACTTAGGGTAAGATATCCCTAGGTATAGACAAGAAGAGGAGACAATGGAGAGGATCAAAGAATAGAACAACTCGGGGTGCACACCCCCCTATACTTAGGACAAAGTACGTCCTAAGTATGGAAAACTGTCTACATGGGCGGCACCTTTTTGATAGATAAAGAAGATAGAAAAGGAAAAGAAGAAAAGAAGAAAAGATATCTGACAATGGATGAAGAGATCCTGAGGATGTACACACCACTCCCCCTATACTTAGGGTAAAAGAAGCCCTAAGTATAGGCAGCAACAGGAGTGATGACACGAAATGAAGAATGAACACTCAACTTGTCTACCCCTCCTATACGTAGGACAAAACACATCCTAAGCAAGGCAAACACGAGAAATGGGTAGACGAGCAAAAACGGGAGATGGAAAGAGAGTCACAGGAGAGAATCTACAACATAAATGGGTGATCATCAGAAGGTGGAAAGCAAACCTTCTTGCGGGACCGCTGAGGGATAGATCTGATGTGATGTATGTCGACATCGGGGTCCACAGTGGACGGAGGCCGATCAGGGTCGACACGGTGAAGGCCCTCAGTGGAATCAAAACGGAAAGGGACGAACTGATCGATGGAAGCAGTATGGCTCGGTTCTCCCTTAGTGGTCCTATGGTGTGAAGGTACAGACGGGTGAGTGGAAGAAGTACGACTAGGTCCGGCCTTGGAAGTCTCGCAGATGTCAAAGTGAAATGGGACAAACTCATCATCCTCGGTAGAAGAGTAATCGGAGTCGTCCTGCGAGTCCTCGTCTAGGTCAAAATCAAAAGGAACGAAATCATCAGTGGAAGTATACGAACTCAGATCGTCCTCAAGACTCTCACCTGAATCCTTGTCTTCAACAAGAGGTCTGAATTTATCAAAATAAATAGCAGCATCATAACCGACCTCAATCATCTTCACTTGTGAAGGGCCAGGAGCGGACTTATCAGTGGAAGTAGGCAAACTAGGTACGTCCTGTCTAGTCTTACCTGGGTCATTTGTTGCCTTATGAGGTCTCTCAAAGTAATGGGCAACATCATACACATCCTCAATTATTTTGGTATCTGCCCCCCGCTCAAATGGTTCAATCACATAAATACTCTGGATCTCATCAACACATCGCCACACACCAGGAGGAGGATTAGTGAGGTCCATGCTTTCCGACTTCCTCCCCTTTCGGGGGATACATCGGGGCTCATTAGTGGTCGCTAAACAAGTATCTCTAGTAGCATCAGGTCGGTCACAGACCTCAGTGTCAGCTATGATCGGTGAAGGTGCATCAGGTGCAGGTCTCTGGTCAACTGTGGGTGTGGTGATCAACACTTCGCTCTCGTCAACAGGACGGAAGCGAATCTCTCCTGATCCATAGTCAATAACGACCCTCGCAGAGGCGAGGAATGGTCGTCCCAGGATGATTGGAGATGGCTCCCCTGTGGAGTTCTCCATGGGCAACACGACAAAATCAACATGGTGGCTCGTGCCCTGAATAGAAATGACAGCGTTTTCAAGGATACCCTTCGGCCTCTTGATAGATCCATCAGCAAACTGAACGATCATCCTGGTTTTCTTTAGAGGCCCTAAGTGAAGAGACTGTACCAGCGAGAAGGGTAGTATGCTAATCGAAGCACCGCCGTCTTGGAGAGTGCGATCACAAGTATGGTCAGAGATGGTGCAAGTGATGAAAGATGTAGATGTGTTCTTCCTCTTGGGAATGGGACGGTGTGTGATGGCGAGGGCAGTGGCCATGGTCAGAATGTGACGCTCAGATCTGCTCCTCCGCTTTCTCTTCTGGGGAAGAGGAGCAGATAATTGGGTCATGGCCTGCTGAAGTGGGGCACGGATAATATCATGAATAGTGGCCACCACTTCGGGTTCAGATAGCATTTTTTTGAATATTTGGACTTCCTCCATACAAGGGAGGAAGTCGGAATCAACATATACACGAGGCATGCCAAGAGCAGTCTGTACAGCGGCATCCTCGGGGTCAAAGGTGGGACTGTTCGTGAATGCATGCGTGGTCCAGGGCTCTGGCAAGTGGACTCTCTCCTCAAAATATTTATCAACCAAGTGTCTCCCGAAATCTTTTTGTATTTTTACATTTTTCTCATTTTTTTGTATTTTTGGCGATTGCAAGCTCCCATGATTTCCTACAAGTGAAGTCGTATTCCCTACGAAAGGAGCATTAATCTGATTCTTCCTCAAGAAAGCAATATCATAATTCATCAAATCAATGTGCTTTGTCATCCGATTCAAGATATCACTCATAGAGATCGAGGGAGGTGACTCCATCAGGTCAGACTCTGGTGGATGTGAAGGTGGAGGTGGATAATATACAGGTGGGGGTGGGTGTGGATAGAATTCCGAGTCGTCATATTGTGGCTGAGGCGGGTATGTATAAAAATCAGAAAAAATAGGAGACGGGTCCTCCTGATAAAAGGGAGGTGGATCGGTTGGAGCGAGCGAGGGGTCCGCAAAGTCCGGATAAAATACACTCCAAGGATCCATCTCGAAAACCAAAAGGAAATGATTCGGGGGAGCACGAAGGTCGAGTCAAGAGAGTGAAGAAAAAGGCGCAAATGCGCAGAGGAGATCTAGGACACACAAAAACAATCACAGACAAAAATGAAAATAATGCAACCCCTCAACTCACCTACTCAACTCGGTAGAGACCGTAAAATGCGGTCTTTTAATCTTGTCTGTTTAGAGTTAGGTGAGAAGTCAAAGAATTTCACACACACTTAGGGGGCTGAGATGGGATTTTGGGCTCTAACCTTAGTGTGTGCGCGAGCATATAAAAGCGAAGACAATGAGGGGATTACTCGCCCCAATACAAGATGTTTCTTTTTGATCGATTTTAGGGCCAAGTAATATTAGCAGTCCCAATTTTATGGATTATCACTTTTTTGGATTTTTAATGAAAATGCACGCGCCTAACAAGGAGTCAATTCCTTTAAGATCCTAGGTTGGCAAAATCGGAGGTAGAGTCGGAAAAGCAATGCAAGCGTCAAATCAATGATGCATGCTAAAGAGAAATGCTCACCTTGCCCCCAGCACTCTACATGCAGGGATGCTCAGCAGAATTGAAACCTATCTATATGCAAATGCAAAAGCCGATGAAATCGCCCTAAGTTTCAGAAATTGCTATTATCGTGAAGAACCACAAGTTGACCACCAACCCTCAATCCTAATGTCCGGTCTAGGCTCACCCCTCCTCTGCTCAACACATTTGAGTTAGGAGAAAGCGCTTGTGTGGGAATGAGCTCGCGGTGCGTGGATCGAAAGCTAATGATCAACTGTTTAAATTTGACTAAGTCCAAGCGATACTATAGGAGCATGCAAGGTATTAGGTGTTTGGCCTTAGTCTATCGCAAGCAATCCTAAAAGCTAAGGGCTCAATCACACAAAAGAAATAAAATCGAAAAACAAAACAAAATAAAAAGAATGCGAGTAAAGCCGACAAAAACCGCGGTGAGCCCCCAAGTGAACAATCACTTGGAAATTAGGCTCGAAAGAGTCCAAGTCCGGGGGTACCTGTATTATTACAATAATAATGGTCTCTCTCTCACTTAAATTACAAGAATAAATGCAATGAAAGAAAATGCAACTCAAGTAGAGCGCGGTCTTCAAAAATTCTCTTCTCATCTCCTTGGTGCTAGGATGGCTAAGCCGGCTTCACGTGGGTGCTTCGGCGCCTCGAGTGACGTGCCTCCCTCGGTCTGCGGTACCTCGTAGAAAGTCAATAATGAAGAAGGATTAGACAGCTCAAGAGATATATCAAAAATGATACAAATAGAAATAAAAGCTACAAAGTGCAGACAAATGATCACAAAACAAAAACCCGAACTACGCGTTGTTGCTCCCCGGCAACGGCGCCATTTGATTTAGCCAAAATTCACGGAGTCTAAAAGTGGTGTCTCGCACAAGGCGGAGACAACCGTCGCTGTGACGACTCACGATAAACTCTAGACTAAAATCAACAATTAACCCACACTAAAGATCAATAAATTAGAAATAATGTGGAGTTAAAATTTATTTTTAACTCTACACAAATGGTGTATAGTGACAAGTATGCAGAGAGTTCGATCACAGGGAGCAAACAGGGTAATTCACAAAAGTGTGCACAAGTGTGCGTGTGTGTGTGATGTGTCTACACTAAGCAAGCAATCAAAGGAAATTTTTGTGGGTTTTTAATTTTTATTTTTTTTATTTTAATTTAATTTTTAATTTTGTATTTTGATTTTTAATCTTCTAATTTTTATAATTTTATATTATATATATATTTTTAATATTGGAATTTAAAAACAATGTAATGAAAGGCAAGATAAAATATTTATAAAAATGTGCATAAATAACCAACAATTCAGAAATAAAATGTTTTTGATATTTTTAGGATTTTTTTACTGTTTTTGTGATTTTTTGGGTATTTTTCAAGGTGTTTTTGGTATTTTTAAATACTAAAATAAAGGAAAACAGTGGAAAATGGGTTGGCTGTGAGGAAAATGCAAATTAAAATTAACAAACAGCAACAAAATTTTTCACACTAATTTTCAAATAAAGAGAATGAAATATAGAACAAACAGGAACTGAGTTTGTGTTTTTTGGAGTTTTCTTTAATTTTATATATTTTTTTGAAGTTTTTGAGTGTTTTTAAATTTTTAGTGTTTTTCTTTTGAGGTTTTTAATGAATTTTGGATTGACACTAAGATATGATAAAATAGACACTAGGTAATTTTTTTGGAATTTTTCGAAGTGTTTTAATATTTTTTTTGGCATTTTCTAAGCTAGACAGTGCACAAAAAACATGTTTTTGATTTTTAATAAATATTAAAATGCAATAATTATGGAAAATAAAAATCGTCCGTTAAACTACTATGCAACAGGACACTTTATCTATTTTTGTGGAATTTTTGGGCTTTTCTAGATGCAAGAAATAAATGCAAGAAACATAAAGAAACTACACACAAGGCAGGGGCATTAATGTAAATATAATAAAGATCAGGGGCCAGCGTGCAATTTGTACACAAAAATTTATACTGCAATTAAATAGTTCTGGACCAAATGTTAATAACTAGAGGTGCAAGGGGCCTCCGTGCAAATTGCACACCTCACCTGGATGGGCATGTGGGTGAGCAGTCGGAGGACTGAAATGCAAATCAAGTAAGTTCGGGGGGCTACGTATAAATATTACAAAATATATACGCAGCAGATGAAAGTTTAAATATTAATTAATAAATTACAAAAATGGGCGGGGTGAATATGCAAAATACCCACGCGCCTGGGCGATCCGACGGCTGATGGGAGTTTACTTGCCACGTGTCGCGATCTCAGAGCCCGATGCCGGTACGCATTCCACGGCCAGGATTAGAGGGGGACTTGATGATCAACGACTGGGGCGCAACGTCATCCAACGGCTGCTGCTAGTCCAGAAGAACACGGCCCGATCAACGGCTGCGGAGAGGCTTGGATGAACTCGCGAAGAACACGTCCTTGGCAAGTTTTGGCTCGATCAGACGCTCTCCTTCGACAGCCTGGGAAGCTCCAAGTTGGCCGGTAGGACTCCTGCAAGGGTCTTCTTGGTCCCGGAGGTGTCAAAAGAGGTCGGAGCTCACTGGAGGTCTCCCACGGCGTGAAGAGACTCCAGTCCACTCCGGCGACGACCAAAATCTCCTCCAGGCGCACGTATGCTCCAGGGACCTGTAAGAGAAGTTAAGAGGTCGGGGGCAAAGTGCCCCGACCCTGCAGCGGTGTGGTGGAGGCTGGGGACGTGAAATGGAAGCTCGCCAGAGCAAGCTCCGGCAAGGGTGGTGGCGAATGTGATTGTGTTGATCTCAGGCGAACGGGGATTAGGGATGCAATCCTAAGGCTACTGAGAAGAAAAGCAATACAAGAAAATAAAGTAAAATGCGTACCTCAAGCCCAGAAAAGGCGAGATAAATACCTCACAGCCGTTGGCCGGAGATGGGGGTGGAGACGCCGCCTTGCCCCTTGTCCGAGCCTCCTTCGTCGGCAGGAGGGAGCCTGTCACCCTCCCGGTCCTGAGCGCAACGCCTGGGGGTTCAAACTCGAGTCAAAGGGGTTCGAAAATTCAAAAGAGGGAAAGAGGGGGTTTTTGAAGCATGGCGACGAGGGCTCCTTGATCGAGGTGCAACGGGACGGTCGATGGCCCAAAGCCCAAAGTAAACATAGGGCATGTAAGGTCATCCATCAGGGAACAAAAGTCGTGAAGACCCTACATCGATTCGATGAAAGACCAGCCTGTTAAAAATCCAAGAAAAAGGGTACCTCGGCATATCCCGCAGTCACAGACCTGGGGTCAAGGAGTTGACCCCCGGTCAACGGATGGTGTGGCCTGATTGGGCCACGTCATCCGCAAAAAGACAAATTTTAAATAAAACTCTTGTAAATCAAATTAAAAATAATAAATGATTTAATTAATTTTAGGGTATTTAATGAAAAATGTTTATTATTTTATATAGTATTTTATTCTAATTTTTAATTATTTTTATGAGTTATATTTTTACAAGTTACCTTTATGCCCCTATGTAGGTATATTATCTATATACTTTATTACTTTTATTTTTATTTTGTATATTTAGCTTTATTATTTTTATTTCTTATTTTATAAAATTATAAAATACTTTTATATATACAAATTTATTTTTGTTTTATTTTTCTGATTCATTTTGTATATTTAATTAATTATGAGTAAGTATTGTATAGGTATAGGTATAGGCAGTGTACCTATGTGTTCTTTATACAAATATTTTTATTTGTATTTTCTTTGCATTTTTATCCTAATTTTAATGCACATGTATATTACAAGTAATATTTACATAATTATAAAAATACAAAAATACAAAAATAATGAATAAAGAATAAATTGAATATTTTAATCTGTACAAGTATACAATGAGGGTCCAAAACTCAACTTTCAAACCGTAGCCCCGCCAAATGTGAAACCACCACCATTGGATAGATTATTTTATTCTATATACGATTAGAGGTGAGTATGCTGCATTTGGAGTTGTCGTTTGTGAGATACGGGTCTGGGAAGTTGGGATTCTGGATTTTTATTCAGACCATAACTTTTTATCTGTACATTATTTTTCTGTGAAATCAATTTTGTATTTTTATTTATAAAATTAGCTACAACTTTCATGTACAAAGTTTCTTTATTTGATGTATAAAAGGTGGAACCAAAAATAGGTCCCAAAATGAATAAAGAATGAATAGAAATATAGGTATTTTCTCTGTATTTCTGACCTTATCTCCCCCTACTTTATTCCTTGTCGACCTATTCATCAAGATGCCTGTCTCGGGGTTTCGGGTCATAAAATGTTTACAATATTTTATTCTTTTTCTTTCTTTATTTATTCTATAATTTTGGCTTTAATTACAGTATTTTATACACTATATAGATGCACATGCATGAATGCTAAGATGGTGATTTTAATGCTATTTACAGGCATTTGCTAGGGTTTTTGATGCCAAATTGATAGAATAAAGATGATGAAATGTGGATTCATCATCCCCCTATACTTTACCTTAGCTAGTCCCTAACAAACACTTATGCAATAAGTGCAAAAAGAAAAAGAAAGAAAAGAAAAAGAAGATCTTGGTTTTTATCTGATTATCAAACTTGTCTTCGCAAAATCAAAGTTTGTAGCTTAAGTCGGACCTTTGGAGATTTAGTGCGGGTGGAACCTTAGTGAGAACCGTGTTTAAAATTCAACAGTCCTTGAGAATCCCAAAACTCTGCTCAAGTCTCCTCAATAGCCAGGTCAGAAATATCTCAATTCATACGCAAGCTCTTAAGACTATGATTCTGACTTGTACAGTGTAAGTGATGGTGGCTCTCCCCAACTAGAATGACAAAGAAACTGACTTCTCCATTACGACAACCCAATGATTCCCCAATCCAGCAACTCCATCCTCGAGGAGCGGGGTATTCCCTTCTAAGTTCAAGTGGCAACCAGCTCAAGAGGAGGGGGTGAAGAGAAGAATGGACGGTAGCCAGTGTAGCTACCTATCCCGGGATGCAAGACCAGTGTAGTCAAGTCATCTTGCTGCAGGCTCACATATTTGACTTTGGAACTCAAGCTTGCTTATTGACTTTGTACATACTTGCAGGCTTTTTATTTTTGTACATGCCTGAACTTTTTTTTTTTGAATACTATATACAGCAGCATTTACACAAGGAGTTTTTTCCTCTTGAGCCAGTAGACTATCCCTCTTTTGAAGCTTTATCGCAACCCACAGCCTCCTGTCTTTAGACTTCCTAATCACTGGACGGGTTGGGTGCACTTCCCTCCCTAGAGGAGGACAAATGTTTCCACTTGTGTGCGTCTCATACCGGCAAATCCAATCCCCTTATAACTCCAACTGAGTTGAGCCATGTGAAAGGTGCAAGTGTCCAAGTTAGGTCATTATCAACATGAATCGTGCGTGTGCTCCGAAATACTCTACTTAGGCAGTCAAGAATCCATTGAACCAAGTCCCGTGATCCTCAAAGAATTAAGTCAACCAGACCTGAAGTGCCTCAAACCCAATTCCAATAAGGTTCCTGTTATTAGGTAGATTTTAAGGTCCAATCAAGCTCCAATCTTCAGATTTTACTTAGACTTGTTCAACTATCAAACTCAATCCGAAAAATGCGAATGCTATGCAATGCAATGTAGAAAATATTTTTGTGATGCAATTTTCAAAGATTTTGAACTTTTTATGGATTTTTGGAAATATGATGCATGCGTATGCAGATGCATTTTTTTGTATTTTTCAAAAAGATTTTTCAAATGTTTTTGGATTTTAATTTTGCAAATGTTTTTGGGATTTTTGACAACGAAAAGTTTTTGGCTGAAAACTAGGTTAAAAATATGTACACGGGAGTGCTTCTTATATATACAAGAAGTGGATTTTAAGAATTTACAGGGTAAGTGGTCAATTTTATAAGTATAAATATATAATGGGTTTTGGTGTGATGTATATATTCCTCAAACTTATTTGACACAAATTTTTCACACAATTTTTCAAAACTATGGTCCAAAATAATTTTTACAAACATTTTTGCAAACATGTACACACATTTGAAAATCATTTTGCAAAGGCTTTCAAAACAGTATAGATAGATTTTTCAAAATATTTTTGCAACCATTTTTCAAACCATTTGCAAATCATTTTTCAAACATTTTATTTCACACAAAGAAAAGAAATTTTACGATCCATACATTTTACACAGGTTGAAAACATGTAACAAAATATTTTCAAAATAGTTTTCAATAGATGTTCACAAAGATTTTCAAAGTATTTTTCAAACATTTTGCAAAAAACATTTTCACCTGATTTATTAATCAGTAAATACAAAAAGAACTTGAGGAATAATAACATCTTTTTATGAAGGATTTTTAATGAATTTTAAAGAATTATTAGCCATATTTATTAAGAAAATACGAAAGTACGAGTTACGGCTAAAGTATATACGTAGTATATACGACCCCCCTATACTTAGCTTGAGCTATGTCCTCATAGATCGGAGAGAAAAGAGAAGACATAACTCGCACTAAGTATAGGCAAGTCTAAAGAATGAAGGAACTAATGAATGCTTCAACGAATGAGAAGTCGACCGTCCCCCCTATACTTAGGATCAAATAATCCTAAGTATAGCAGATTGTACACAACGCAGGGAGGGTCAAGGGTGGGAATGAACAGATCGTACTCAGATTGTCTCCCCTTATACTTAGGGTAAGATATCCCTAAGTATAGACAAGAAGAGGAGACAATGGAGAGGATCAAAGAATAGAACAACTCGGGGTGCACACCCCCCTATACTTAGGACAAAGTACGTCCTAAGTATGGAAAACTGTCTACAAGGGCGGCACCTTTTTGATAGATAAAGAAGATAGAAAAGGAAAAGGAGAAAAGAAGAAAAGAAGAAAAGATATCTGACAATGGATGAAGAGATCCTGAGGATGTACACACCACTCCCCCTATACTTAGGGTAAAAGAAGCCCTAAGTATAGGCAGCAACAGGAGTGATGACACGAAACGAAGAATGAACACTCAACTTGTCTACCCCTCCTATACGTAGGACAAAGCACATCCTAAACAAGGCAAACACGAGAAATGGGTAGACGAGCAAAAACAGGAGATGGAAAGAGAGTCACAGGAGAGAATCTACAACATAAATGGGTGATCATCAGAAGGTGGAAAGCAAACCTTCTTGCAGGACCGCTGAGGGATAGATCTGATATGATGTATGTCGACATCGGGGTCCACAGTGGACGGAGGCCGATCAGGGTCGACACGGTGAAGGCCCTCAGTGGAATCAAAACGGAAAGGGACGAACTGATCGATGGAAGCAGTATGGCTCGGTTCTCCCTTGGTGGTCCTATGGTGTGAAGGCACAGACGGGTGAGTGGAAAAAGTATGACTAGGTCCGGCCTTGGAAGTCCTGCAGATGTCAAAGTAAAATGGGACAAACTCATCATCCTCGGTAGAAGTGTAATTGGAGTCGTCCTGCGAGTCCTCGTCCAGGTCAAAATCAAAAGGAACGAAATCATCAGTGGAAGTATACGAACTCAGATCGTCCTCAAGACTCTCACCTGAATCCTTGTCTTCAACAAGAGGTCTGAATTTATCAAAATAAATAGCATCATCATAACCGACCTCAATCATCTTCACTTGTGAAGGGCCAGGAGCGGACTTATCAGTGGAAGTAGTCAAACTAGGTCCGTCCTGTCTAGTCTTACCTGGGTCATTTGTTGCCTTATGAGGTCTCTCAAAGTAATGAGCAACATCATACACATCCTCAATTATTTTGGTATCTGCCCCCCGCTCAAATGGTTCAATCACATAAATACTCTGGATCTCATCAACACATCGCCACACACCAGGAGGAGGATTAGTGAGGTCCATGCTTTCCAACTTCCTCCCCTTTCGGGGGATACGTCGGGGCTCATCAGTGGTCGCTAAACAAGTATCTCTAGTAGCATCAGGTCGGTCACAGACCTCAGTGTCAGCTATGATCGGTGAAGGTGCATCAGGTGCAGGTCTCTGGTCAACTGTGGGTGTGGTGATCAACACTTCGCTCTCGTCAACAGGACAGAAGCGAATCTCTCCTGATCCATAGTTAATAACGACCCTCGCAGAGGCGAGGAATGGTCGTCCCAGGATGATTGGAGATGGCTCCCCTGTGGAGTTCTCCATGGGCAACACGACAAAATCAACATGGTGGCTCGTGCCCTGAATAGAAATGACGGCGTTTTCAAGGATACCCTTCGGCCTCTTGATAGATCCATCAGCAAACTGAACGATCATCCTGGTTTTCTTTAGAGGCCCTAAGTGAAGATACTGTACCAGCGAGAAGGGTAGTATGCTAATCGAAGCACCGCCGTCTAGGAGAGTGCGATCACAAGTATGGTCAGAGATGGTGCAAGTGATGAAAGATGTAGCTGTGTTCTTCCTCTTGGGAATGGGACGGTGTGTGATGGCGAGGGCAGTGGCCATGGTCAGAATGTGACGCTCAGATCTGCTCCTCCACTTTCTCTTCTGGGAAGAGGAGCAGATAATTGGGTCATGGCCTGCTGAAGTGGGGCACGGATAATATCATGAATAGTGGCCACCACTTCGGGTTCAGATAGCATTTTTTTGAATTTTTGGACTTCCTCCAAACAAGGGAGGAAGTCGGAATCAGCATATACACGAGGCATGCCAAGAGCAGTCTGTACAGCGGCATCCTCGGGGTCAAAGGTGGGACTGGGCATGAATGCATGCGTGGTCCAGGGCTCTGGCAAGTGGACTCTCTCCTCAAAATATTGATCAACCAAGTGTCTCCCGAAATCTTTTTGTATTTTTACATTTTTCTCATTTTTTGTATTTTTGGCGATTGCAAGCTCCCATGATTTCCTACAAGTGAAGCCGTATTCCCGATGAAAGGAGCATTAATCTGATTCTTCCTCAAGAAAGCAATATCATCATTCATCAAATCAATGCGCTGTGTCATTCGATTCAAGATATCACTCATAGAGATCGAGGGAGGTGACTCCATCAGGTCAGACTCTGGTGGATGTGAAGGTGGAGGTGGATAATATACAGGTGGGGGTGGGTATGGATAGAATTCCGAGTCGTGATACTGTGGCTGAGGCGGGTATGTACAAAAATCAGAAAAAATAGGAGGTGTGTCCTCCTGATAAAAGGGAGGTGGATCGGCTGGAGCGAGCGAGGGGTCCGCAAAGTCCGGATAAAATACACTCCAAGGATCCATCTCGAAAACCAAAAGGAAATGATTCGGGGGAGCACGAAGGTCGAGTCAAGAGAGTGAAGAAAAAGGCGGAAATGCGTAGAGGAGATCTAGGACACACAAAAACAATCACAGACAAAAATGAAAATAATGCAACCCCTCAATTCACCTACTCAACTCAGTAGAGACCGTAAAATGCGGTCTTTTAATCTTGTCTGCTTAGAGTTAGGTGAGAAGTCAAAGAATTTCACACACACTTAGGGGGCTGAGATGGGATTTTGGGCTCTAACCTTAGTGTGTGCGCGAGCATATAAAAGCGAAGACAATGAGGGGATTACTCGTCCCAATACAAGATGTTTCTTTTTGATCGATTTTAGGGCCAAGTAATATTGCATGGCTCGAACTCTCTGCATACTTGTCACTATACGCCATTTGTGCAGAGTTAAAAATAAATTTTAACTCCACATTATTTCTAATTTATTGATCTTTAGTGTGGGTTAATTGTTGATTTTAGTCCAGAGTTTATCGTGAGTCGTCACAGCGACGGTTGTCTCCGCCTTGTGCGAGACACCACTTTTAGACTCCGCCTTATTCGAACTCTGCAAATGGGATAATATTACTTGGCTCTAAAACCGATCAAAAAGAAACATCTTGTATTGGGGCGAGTAACCCCTCATTGTCTTCGCTTTTATATGCTCGCGCACACACTAAGGTTAGAGCCCAAAATCCCATCTCAGCCCCCTAAGTGTGTGTGAAATTCTTTGACTTCTCACCTAACTCTAAACAGACAAGATTAAAAGACCGCATTTTACGGTCTCTACCGAGTTGAGTAGGTGAATTGAGGGGTTGCATTATTTTCATTTTTGTCTGTGATTGTTTTTGTGTGTCCTAGATCTCCTCTGCGCATTTGCGCCTTTTTCTTCACTCTCTTGACTCGACCTTCGTGCTCCCCCGAATCATTTCCTTTTGGTTTTCGAGATGGATCCTTGGAGTGTATTTTATCCGGACTTTGCGGACCTCTCGCTCGCTCCAGTTGATCCACCTCCCTTTTATCAGGAGGACCTGCCTCCTATTTTTTCTGATTTTTGTACATACCCGCCTCAGCCACAGTATCACGACTCGAAATTCTATCCACACCCACCCCCACCTGTATATTATCCACCTCCACCTTCACATCCAACAGAGTCTGACCTGATGGAGTCACCTCCCTCGATCTCTATGAGTGATATCTTGAATCGGATGACACGGCGCATTGATTTGATGAATGATGATATTGCTTTCTTGAGGAAGAATCAGATTAATGCTCCTTTCGTCGGGAATACGGCTTCACTTGTAGGAAATCATGGGAGCTTGCAATCACCAAAAATACAAAAAAATGAGAAAAATGTAAAAATACAAAAAGATTTCGGGAGACACTTGGTTGATCAATATTTTGAGGAGAGAGTCCACTTGCCAGAGCCCTGGACCACGCATGCATTCACGCCCAGTCCCACCTTTGACCCCGAGGATGTCGCTGTACAGACTGCTCTTGGCATGCCTCGTGTATATGCTGATTCCGACTTCCTCCCTTGTATGGAGGAAGTCCAATAATTCAAAAAATGCTATCTGAACCCGAAGTGGTGGCCACTATTCATGATATTATCCGTGCCCCACTTCAGCAGGCCATGACCCAATTATTTGCTCCTCTTCCCCAGAAGAGAAAGCGGAGGAGAAGATCTGAGCGTCACATTCTGACCATGGACACTTCCCTCTCCATCACACACCGTCCCATTCCCAAGAGGAAGAACACAACTACATCTTTCATCACTTGCACCATCTCTGACCATACTTGTGATCGCACTCTCCTAGACGGCGGTGCTTCGATTAGCATACTACTCTTCTCGCTGGTACAGTCTCTTCACTTAGGGACTCTAAAGAAAACCAGGATGATCGTTCAGTTTGCTGATGGATCTATCAAGAGGCCGAAGGGTATCCTTGAAAATGCCGTCATTTCTATTCGGGGCACGAGCCACCATGTTGATTTTGTCGTGTTGCCCATGGAGAACTCCACAGGGGAGCCATCTCCAATCATCCTGGGACGACCATTCCTCGCCTCTGCGAGGGTCGTTATTGACTATGGATCAGGAGAGATTTGCTTCTGTCCTGTTGACGAGAGTGAAGTGTTGATCACCACACCCACAGTTGACCAGAGACCTGCACCTGATGCACCTTCACCGATCATAGCTGACACTGAGGTCTGTGACCGACCTGATGCTACTAGAGATACTTTTTTAGCGACCACTGATGAGCCCCGACGTATCCCCCGAAAGGGGAGGAAGTCGGAAAGCATGGACCTCACTAATCCTCCTCCTGGTGTGTGGCGATGTGTTGATGAGATCCAGAGTATTTATGTGATTGAACCATTTGAGCGGGGGGCAGATACCAAAATAATTGAGGATGTGTATGATGTTGCCCATTACTTTGAGAGACCTCATAAGGCAACAAATGACCCAGGTAAGACTAGACAGGACGGACCTAGTTTGCCTACTTCCACTGATAAGTCCGCTCCTGGCCCTTCACAAGTGAAGATGATTGAGGTCAGTTATGATGCTGCTATTTATTTTGATAAATTCAGACCTCTTGTTGAAGACAAGGATTCAGGTGAGAGTCTTGAGGACGATCTGAGTTCGTATACTTCCACTAATGATTTCGTTCCTTTTGATTTTGACCTGGACGAGGACTCACAGGACGACTTCGATTACACTTCTACTGAGGATGATGAGTTTGTCCCATTTCACTTTGACATCTGCGAGACTTCCAAGGCCGGACCTAGTCGTACTTCTTCCACTCACCCGTCTGTGCCTTCACACCATAGGACCACCAAGGGAGAACTGAGCCATACTGCTTCCATCGATCAGTTCGTCCCTTTCCGTTTTGATTCCACTGAGGGCCTTCACCGTGTCGACCCTGATCGGCCTCCGTCCACTGTGGACCCCGATGTCGACATACATCATATCAGATCTATCCCTCAGCGGTCCCGCAAGAAGGTTTGCTTTCCACCTTCTGATGATCACCCATTTATGTTGTAGATTCTCTCCTGTGACTCTCTTTCCATCTCCCGTTTTTGCTCGTCTACCCATTTCTCGTGTTTGCCTTGCTTAGGATGTGCTTTGTCCTACATATAGGAGGGGTAGACAAGTTGAGTGTTCATTCTTCGTTTCGTGTCATCACTCCTGTTGCTGCCTATACTTAGGGCTTCTTTTACCCTAAGTATAGGGGGAGTGGTGTGTACATCCTCAGGATCTCTTCATCCATTGCCAGATATCTTTTCTTCTTTTCTTCTTTTCTTCTTTTCCTTTTCTATCTTCTTTATCTATCAAAAAGGTGCCGCCCTTGTAGACAGTTTTCCATACTTAGGACGTACTTTGTCCTAAGTATAGGGGGTGTGCACCCCGAGTTGTTCTGATTGTATTGAGCAGCCGACTGCTGGTGATATCCTTGTCCACGATATCCGGACTGCTGAGGACCATGTTGGTAATTCTGCCTCCAAGTGTTCCCGTGTGAGGGAGGCTGGTACTGGTAAGGCTGCTGGAATGGTCTCCCACCCTGCTGCTGCTGATGATAGGACCGGTTGCCCATGTTCTGACCCTGAGAGTGTCCCTGAGGACGGGTCAGCTGCGCTTCATTGTTCCAGACGCCATTGATCTCCTGGATCAGTGGCGGGGGTGGAGAGAACTGCTCGGAGTATGTGGGCTGGTGCTCTGGTTGGTATACAACCATCTGCGTCTGAGGCTGCGGGGGCTGCTCTAGAACCTGCACGTAGTACACGTGCTGAACAGGCTAGGGCTGCGGTGGAGTCGGCTGATGGTTTTGCTGCATTGTAGGCTCCTTCTTCTCAGCATTCGGCTCTACAGAAGTAGACACCGCGTTGCACATGTTTGCATTCAAAGCGCGGACGAGCTGCTCCAGCTGTTGGGAAATTTGGTCGAGCTTTTCCAGACCTTGGGTCCTCTTCTCTATGACTGTCAGTTTTTCGAGGTCCTGCAACCTCTTCTCGATGATATCCACTTTGGACAAGTGGCTCCCAATGATGCTCAAGTTGGAGCTCTCATCTTTGTCCTCAGTGTGAGAAGCCATGTTAACTGGCTTGCTGATGGCGATTGGTGGCTTCATGTAAATTCTAGACGAGGATTGGGTTGCTTCTCCCTCAGCCATTTCTTCGAAGACGTTCCATACTACGTCCTCGTCCTTGTTAAAATGTGAACCGCCGCAAGCTGCATCCACGAGCTTTTGGCTCTCAAATGATAGCCCCCCAAAGAAGTGTTGTACGAGACTGGTCTTTGGTATTTCATGGTGGGGACACTTTTCCTGGAGATCTTTGAATCTCTCCCACGCTTCATGGATCGTCTCGTGGGGCTGCTGGCAGAAACTGGAGATCCGGGCGCGCATCTGATTTAATCTCCCAAGAGGATAGAATTTATGGAGAAAGGCAGATTTCAATTCCTCCCAGGTGGTGACGACCTTCCCGAGATGGTCGACCCAGTAAAGGGCCTTGTCTTGAAGGCTGAAAGGGAACGCGGTCATCTTGACCACATCCAGGGGGACTCCGGGGTAGTGAGCAGTGGAACAGATGCGGCCAAACTTCTTGAGAAAAATATATGGTTCTTCAGTGGTGTTCCCATGAAAAGTGGGTAGCATTGACAGAAATTGCGGCTTCAGCTCGAAGTGGGCATGCATACGTGGAATTTGAATCCACTCAGTGATGCGCTCATGGGTTGTATGTCTCCTTGAGTGTGGGCTTGAGCTGCGGTGGATCTTCTTCTGCTGCTTCATATTTGGGTCCCACTGAAAACTCATCTCTGACTTCATGGAAATTGGGATCGTAGTTCGGATCATCCTCCCACCGGCCGTCTCTCGCATCGGCCCTCCTCCTCAGATCGTTCAGCATGTCCTGGAAGGCTGTCTGGGCCAGGGCCTGATTAGTCAACTGTTGCTGAATGGCTTGAATGGAAGCCAGCAGTTGACTGTTAACCTCACCCTGCATGGTATATTATCCTTCCCCTGTATTGGCTTCAGGCTCCTGCTGGGGCTGTGGTCCTTTTCCTCTTCCTCCTGCCATCTCTAATTCTGCTTGGTTGGCTGGCTCGGGCTCTAAATCTGCACATGGTAGACTGCCCCGATCAGTCTGAATTGCAGCACCAGATAGAGAGATGCGGTCTGTGTCAAGGTCGACACAGAACTTTGTTAAGGATGGCGATGTGTAAGGAGTAAAATCAATTGCCATCCAAAACGGACAGAGTTCGGGACGAGAGTGATCCCGGTTTATTGAAGAAGACAGGGAGTCTGGAGATCGGTTCATAGGGTTTGAACCGGATTCTCGGGAATTGCCCTGAATTGTTGGAGAGGGCAAGCGAATGGAACTGATGTGGGTGCCGACAGAGCCTCGAGTAAACTGTCCATTCGTCGCCATCTCGAAGATCAAGAGGAAGATCGATGTGGATGAAAGATACGGGGGTCAACAAGAAACAAATGGAATGTAAAACAGTAGAAGGCTCACAATGAGCGAGGGTCAACTGGAGGGGGAACAAAATTGCGCAACGGCGCGATATTTTTGATCTTGACCTAAATGTGACTAGCAATCAAACACAAGACAAGGGAGTTCACCAACTCAACGCGTGAAGCCGTGAAGGTTCGGCTTTTATCTTTGTAATTTTTATCTTGATTTCAGGAATTTATCTTTCAACGAGTCCTTAGAGCGCTACGCCTATAGGAGCGAGAGTACTGCCGGAAAAGTATTCCCGTACTTGTCCTCCTCCTGTGTAACCTGTAACTTGCGCTTTTTAAGGTCCTTGTAACCCTTCCTGGATCCCTACTCAGCCAAAGAAATAGAGGGAGGAAGCCGATAGGCGAAACCGATACTTCGGACCTCGCTCGCAACGGAATCACCCGTGAGCGTGCAAGATCCTACTCGGACGCAGCCGGTGAGACAGACACCCCCGTGAAGGCGTGGCCTATGCTCAGTACTTCGGACAAGGTCGATGCTCACACAATAGTGAGTCACCAATGACGACCAAGCCCTACTCGACTACGTACGATAGTAGCGCCAATACTTCGGAAATCCAGGCGATACACAAGGCAGCCACAAGTTGGGTTTTTGGCTCTAATCCTTACGAAGCACTCACCTCACTTGGAAGGAGACCTTCCCATGCAACCTGAAGACAAGTGAGGGTGTTACTCTCCCCAATCAATGAGTCCAAGTACCAATTTTATTTAGCTCAAAGTTTTCTTAGCAGTCCCTTTTTTAATTTTTTTGTGTTATCGCTTCTTTTGAGTAGATTCAAACAAGCGCCTAACGATTTTGTATTTTCTTTATCCTAATTTATCCAAAATCAGAGGGAGAAAAGAGTCGGGAAAAGCCAATGCAAGTCGGCACCAAGATGGAAATCTCACCTTTGTGCCTAAATGATGGATGCAAAGTAAGAAGACTTACAGCGAATCCCAGCTCTCTCCATGCGGGATGCAAAGCAGAAATTTATAAACCTAATCTATATGCTGGTATGCAATGTGGAAATCGTCCTAAGATAGGCAACTGCTAGCGTGAAGAACCACGAGTTAACCGCTAACTCCCAATCCTAGTGTCCGGTCTAGGCTCACTCCTCCTCTGCTCAACACATTTGAGTTAGGAGAAAGCGCTTGTATGGAGTGAGCTCGCGGCGCATGGATCGAGAGCCAATGATCAACTACTTAATTAATCTAAGTCCAAATACGAACTATAGGAGCATGCAAGAGTTATTAGGGTGTTTGGACCTAGTCTAATCGAATCAAGCAGGACCTAAATCTAAGAGCTCAATCCACAAAAGAAATAAAAAGAAAACAAAACCGGAAAATGACAGTCGATAAAACACGAGAAAGCCGCGGTGAGCCCCCGGGTGAACAGACACCCGGAAATTAGGCTGGAAGTGTTCAAGTATCCAAGTCCTGTATTATTACAATTTAAACAAATCACTCTCTCACGAAAAATGAAAAGCAACTATCTCTCTCTCTAGCCCTCCTGCTCTCTCCTGCCAGCTAGGGTAGAATAGCCGGCTCCTCCGCCCAAGGCTGCACAGGATCCCCTAGGCGATCCTCCTCGGTCAGCGGTCCCTCACAAGAAAACAAAAGAGATGTCAGATAGTTCCAAATAAATGATGCACAAGAGACAAGTAATCGAAAATGGCTAAGTAAATAAAAGACCCAAAAGGTACTCTACAAGCCGATGCTCCCCGGCAACGGTGCCATTTGATTTAGCCAAAATTCACGGAGTCTAAAAGTGGTGTCTCGCATAAGGCGGAGACAACCGTCGCTGTGAGTCATCACGATAAACTCTGGACTAAAATCAACAATTAACCCACACTAAAGATCAATAAATTAGAAATAATGTGGAGTTAAAATTTATTTTTAACTCTGCACAAATAGTGTATAGTGACAAGTATGCAGAGAGTTCGATCACAGGGAGCAAACAAGGTAATTCACAAAAGTGTGCAAAAGTGTGTGTGTGTGTGTGTGTGATGTGTCTACACTAAGCAAGCAATCAAAGGAAATTTTTGTGGGTTTTTAATTTTTATTTTTTTTATTTAAATTTAATTTTTAATTTTGTATTTTGATTTTTAATCTTCTAATTTTTATAATTTTATATTTTATATATTTTTTTTAGTATTGGAATTTAAAAACAATGTAATGAAAGGCAAGATAAATATTTATAAAAATGTGCATAAATAACCAAAATTTAGAAATAAAATGTTTTGATATTTTTGGATTTTTTTACTGTTTTTTTATGATTTTTGGGGTATTTTTCAAGGTGTTTTTGGTATTTTTAGATACTAAAATAAAGGAAAACAGTGGAAAATGGGTTGGTTGTGAGGAAAATGCAAATTAAAATTAACAAACAGCAAACCAAAATTTTTCACACTAATTTTCAAATAAAGAGAATGAAATATAGGAACAAAGAGGAACTAAGTTTGTGTTTTTTGGAGTTTTCTATAATTTTATATATTTTTTTTGAAGTTTTTGAGTGTTTTTAAGTTTTTAGTGTTTTTCTTTTGATGTTTTTTAATGAATTTTGGACTGACACTAAGATATGATAAAATAGACACTAGGTAATTTTTTTGGAATTTTTTCGAAGTGTTTTAATAATTTTTTGGCATTTCTAAGCTAGATAGTGCACAAAAAGTATGTTTTTTATTTTTAGTAAATATTAAAATGCAATAATTATGGAAAATAAAGATCCGTCCGTTAAACTACTATGCAACATGACACTTTATCTATTTTTGTGGAATTTTTGGGCTTTTCTAGATGCAAGAAATAAATGCAAGAAACATAAAGAAACTACACACTGGCAGGGGCATTAATGTAAATATAATAAAGATCAGGGGCCAGTGTGCAATTTTGTACACAAAAATTTATACTACAATTAAATAGTTATGAACCAAACGTTAATAACTAGAGGCGCAAGGGGCCTCCATGCAAAATGCACACCTCACGTGGATGGGCTTGTGAGGTGAGCAGGCGGAGGACTGAAATGCAAATCAAGTAAGTTCGAGGGTTACGTATAAATATTACAAAATATATACGCAGCAGATGAATGTTTAAATATTAATTATAAATTACAAACATGGGTGGGGTGAATATGCAAAATACCCAGCGCCTGGGCGATCCGATGGCAGATGGGAGTTTACTTGCCACGTGTCGTGATCTCAGAGCCCGATGACGGTACGCATTCCACGGCCAGGATTAGAGGGGGACTTGATGATCAACGGCTGGGGGCGCAACGTCATCCAACGGCTGCTGCTAGTCCAGAAGAATACGGCCGATCAACGGCTGCGGAGAGGCTTGGATGAACTCGCGAAGAACACGTCCTTGGCGAGTTTTGGCTCAATCAGACGCTCTCCTTCGACAGCCTGGGAAGCTCCAAGTTGGCCGGTAGGACTCCTGCAAGGGTCTTTCTTGGTCCCGGGGTGTCAAAGAGGTCGGAGCTCACTGGAGGTCTCCCACGGCGTGAGGAGAATCCAGTCCACTCCGGCAACGACCAAAATCTCCTCCAGGCGCACGTATGCTCCAGGGACCTGTAAGAGAAGTTAAGAGGTCGGGGGCAAAGTGCCCCGACCCTGCAGCGGTGGTCGAGGCTGGGGACGTGAAATGGAAGCTCGCCGGAGCAAGCTCCGGCGAGGGTGGTGGCGAAAGTGATTGTATTGATCTCAGGCGAACGAGGATTAGGGATGCAATCCTAGGCTACTGAGAAGAAAAGCAATACAAGAAAATAAAGTAAAATGCATACCTCAAGCCCAGAAAAGGCGAGATAAATACCTCACGGCCGTTGGCCGGAGATGGGGGTGGAGACGCAGCCCTTGCCCCTTGTCCGAGCCTCCTTCGTCGGCTGGAGGGAGCCTGTCACCCTCCCGGGTCCGGAGCGCAACGCCTGGGGGTTCAAACTCCCGAGTCAAAGGGGTTCGAAATTCAAAAGAGGGAAAGAAGGGGTTTTTGAAGCATGGCGACGAGGGCTCCTTGATCGAGGTGCAACGGGGACGGTCGATAGCCCAAAGCCCAAAGTAAACATAGGGCGTGTAAGGTCATCCATCAGGGAACAAAAGTCGTGAAGACCCTACATCGATTCGAGAAAGACAGCAGCTAAAAATCCAAGAAAAAGGGTACCTCGTCATCCGCAAAAAGACAAATTTTAAATAAAACTCTTGTAAATCAAATTAAAATAATAAATAATTTAATTAATTTTAGGTTATTTAATAAAAATGTTTATTATTTTATATAGTATTTTATTCCGATTTTTAATTATTTTTATGAGTTATATTTTTACAAGTTACCTTTATGCCCCTATGTAGGTATGTTATCTATATACTTTATTACTTTATTTTTATTTTGTATATTTAATTTTATTATTTTTATTTCTTATTTTATAAAATTATAAAATACTTTTATATATACAAATATATTTTTGTTTTATTTTTCTGATTCATTTTGTATATTTAATTAATTAGGAGTAAGTATTGTATAGGTATAGGTATAGGCAGTGTACCTATGTGTTCTTTATACAAATATTTTTATTTGTATTTTCTTTGCATTTTTATTCTAATTTTAATGCACATGTATATTACAAGTAATAATTACATAATTATAAAAATACACAATAACAAAAATAATGAAATAAAGAATAAATTGAATATTTTAATCTGTACAAGTATACAATGAGGGTCCAAAACTCACTTTCAAACCGTAACCCCGCCAAATGTGAAACCACCACCATTGGATAGATTATTTTATTCTATATACGATTAAAGGTGAGTATGTTG
Source organism: Ottelia alismoides (assembly GCA_037367405.1). Classification (NCBI taxonomy): domain Eukaryota; kingdom Viridiplantae; phylum Streptophyta; class Magnoliopsida; order Alismatales; family Hydrocharitaceae; genus Ottelia; species Ottelia alismoides. The sequence goes on from JAZKJV010011078.1 coordinate 767,649, forward strand.
CATTTGGAGTTGTCGTTTGTGAGATACGGGTCTGGGAAGTTGGGATTCTGGATTTTTATTCAGACCATAACTTTTTATCTGTACATTATTTTTCTGTGAAATCAATTTTGGTATTTTATTTATAAAATTAGCTACAACTTTCATGTACAAAGTTTCTTTATTTGATGTATAAAAGGTGGAACCAAAAATAGGTCCAAAATGAATAAAGAATGAATAGAATTTATAGGTATTTTCTCTGTATTTCTGACCTTATCTCCCCCTACTTTATTTCTTGTCGACCTATTCATCAAGATGCCTAGGTCTCGGGGTTTCGGGTCATAAAATATTTACAATATTTTTATTCTTTTTCTTTTCTTTATTTATTCTATAATTTTGGCTTTAATTACAGTATTTTATACACTATATAGATGCACATGCATGAATGCTAAGATGGTGATTTTAATGCTATTTACAGGCATTTGCTAGGGTTTTTGATGCCAAATTGATAGAATAAAGATGATGAAATGTGGATTCATCAGACCCCTAGTGTATACAATGTACAAACTAAAAATATTCATTTTACTTATTATTCTTTATTTTGATAATTTTATATTTTTATAATTTTGTAAATATATTTATAATATATGTATATATTAAAATAGGAATAAAAACCTAAAGAAAACACAAAAATAAATACTTATATACAGCACCTAGGTATAATACATGTACATATACATATATAATTACTACTTATATTTGCTTAAGTGTAAAAATATATAAGAAAAATAAAATAAAAATATATTTAAGTTTATAAAAATATTTTATAAATGTATAAAATAATAAACCAACATAAATAAATTAAATATACAAAATAAAAATAAAATATTAGAATATATAGACAAAGATACCTATATATGACATAAAAGGTAACTGTAATTCTGTACCTCATAAAAATAAATAAAAATCACCATAAAATTCTTTATAAAATTAAGGAACATTTTTTATTTTATAACCTAAAAAAATAAAATCATTTACTATTTTATTTTGAATTTACTAATATTTTTTCACTTTGGAATTTCGTGGTTGGTCCACGTAGACCAACCAGGCGCGGTCGTTTGTTGACCTCGGTCAACTCCCTGACTGAGGCCTGCTAGGTCTGACACCCGTGATCCACGCCGAGTGCTCAAATCTCACCATATCTCCATCATTCATGTGTGGCCCTCGCTTGAAGGAGACGCCATCACCAGGTATATATCGGACCCACCACCTTCGAGCTCAAATTGGAACCCCCTTAGCACCTGCTTCGCTCTCGTCTTGGTACCCTTGAGTGAGAGGAAAGTGATAGCTTCCGCCTCCGCGCGTCAGATCGGTCGAGCAAGCATCAGGGCGGCTCCACCACCTTCGCCATTCGCCGGCATCGAGCTTCTTCCCCTATAGTCTCCGGCCATCGAGGTAGTACCCTTTTCTTATTTCTTTTTGTGTTTTCTTGTTCCCCATACCCTTAGAGTAGTTTAGATCTTTTAAGATTCGATCGTCGATCACTCGTTCACTCTTCACGATCGCCTCGCAGGAGCGCACCTCCGGCCACACTTCCATTTCACCGCTCCGCCATCCACCGCACCTCCGCGGGGTCCAGGCAATTTACCCTGGACCCTCTCACTTGTTTTTGCAGTTCATATGCGCACGGAGAGCCCCTGGAAACCATTTTGCGTACATCGCCGGAGGTACCTGGACCCGATTCTCCGCCGCCTTCTTGGCGATGCCTTGGTGTTCCTCTGACGGAAGCTGAGTCCTCCAGCATCTAGCCCGACCTCCCAGGAGCATGCCCGACCATTCTGCACGCTTTCAGACCGTCGGAGGACCGAAATCTAGCTCGGGGAAGTTCGCCTCGCCGGCGTTCTTACCTATTTCTCCCCCTCTCCTCTCTGTCGTCCGATCAGGCCGTCGCTCCAGATCACCGCACAGCCGTCCGATCTTGGCCCGCACCGACGTGATTACTTTCGCCAGATCTGATGCAGCACTCATCTTCGAACTGGCATCTCGCATCCATGGGCCGCCACGTGGATTAGTGGTAACGTCTTCGCCGTTTGATCTCGTAGCTGTGGGTAATTTGCAATCTACACCCAGGTCATTTTGTATCTTATCTTAGTCCTTAAACTTCCAGGCATAGTTAAATCATTGGTAATATTTACATTTAGAACCCTAGACTTTTGATATTTGCATTTAGGTCTAGTCCACGTCACCTCACGTGACTCAGCCACGTGGGGTAGTGGGTATTTTGTGAGGGACCCCATGTGGTTTGTCATATTTCATTTCAGTCCAGGAACTTTTTAATTAAGTTTATTAATTTTGGAAAAAATTGCAGTTAAGCCCTTAAGTTTTTGCTAATTACATTTAGTCCTCCCCCAGGTACGTATATAGCACGTGAGGGGGTGGGATATTTGCAACTGTGCCCCTTGCGGGTTTTGGAATTTGTATTTGATCCTGAAACTTTGTTTATTAGTTATATATTTTGTGGAAAATTACACTTTGGCCCTTAAGTTTCTGGATATTTACATCTATACCCCTGTTAGTAGTGTGTTTTCTATTTGTTGTCTCTACTTATTTCGTGCATCTAAAAAATCCCAAAAATCACCAAAAAATTATCATAAGTTCCTGTTGCATTGTAGTTTCACGCCATATTTTTAGTTTGCATTTTTATTTTATTTTAATATTATAAAATTCAAAAATATGTATTTTTGCTATTGTTTGCTTAGAAAAATAAAAAATATAAAAACTTCTCGAAAAATTTCAAAATATTATATATATTGTGTCTTGTAGTGTCTTTTAACTTTAGACCAAAAATCATTAAAAAATACAAAAGAAAACCCATAAAAATATAAAAACTCTAAACTTTAAAAAAAATATAAAAAAATCCTAAAAATGCAATTTCTGTTTCTCAATTTTCTTGATTTTATTATCTTTTGTTTAAAATTAATTTGGAGAATTTTTGTTACTGATTTCTATTTTATTTCTCCATTTTAGTTTCAGCTTTTTATTTTATCCACTGTTTTCAGTATTTTTGACTTTAAAAATACCAACAATAGTAAAAATCTGGAAAAATCACAAAAACATTAGAAAATTATAAAAAACCAAAAAACATTTTTATTTCTTAAATTTTACTTTATCCCTTTCTTTTCTTATTTTGTATATATACTCTATTTTATAAATCACAAAATATAAAAATATATAAAATACAAAAAGAAAATAGAAAATTAAAAAATTAAAAACTACAAATTATAAAACTAAAAATAAAAAAAAGATAAAATTAAAACCCACCAAAAGCAGCACTTGTAGGCATTTGATCACTTTCACATTTTTGAGCATTACTGCCTTGTTCTATCCTGTTTGCTCCCTAAGTTCGACACTCTACACATACTTGCACCTATACACACTTATTGTAGAGTTATAATAAATTTTAACTCCACATTTACTTTCTTTGATTGATTTAATTGTCGTGGGTTAATTGTTGATTGGATTGGGATTTATCGAGGGTCGCCACAACGACTTTGTCTCCGCCTTGCGTGAGGCATTCAGACCCTTGTATTTCTCGCTTCATCAAATGGCACCGTTGCTAGGGAGCAACAGTGTTTAGATTGAGATTCATTATTGATTGTGATTATTTGCATGTTTTTGAGCTCTACTCATTTGATATTATTGCTTGACTTGTTAATCATCCTCTCTTTGGACTTTGTGCGAGGTACCGCGGATCGAGGAGGCACTATATCCAAGGCATATGTGCACCACGTGAAGGCTGAGCGTGACTACCGACCTTGCATCAAAGGAGATTTGGAGGATCTGAGGAGACCGTCACCATCTTGAGACTTTCTGCTTATTTGTTTATTTTTGTAATTTGAAGTGAGAGAGAGAGCTTTTAAATTGTAATAACTTGGACTCTCCAGGACACTCGGTCCCAATTTTCGAGGGATTGTTCCCTTGGGGGCCTCTTCTACTTTCGTGGTTTTATCGTTGGTTTTATTTTCGTCGATTTCTTTTATTTTGATTCACGAGGTTTTGGCCCCTAGACTTAGGATTTTATTGTGATTGTGACGTAATTGATTAGGACACCACCACCTAATATTTTGCCTGTGCCCATAGATCGTAAGTGACCTAATTAATAACTCACAAAAGAAAAAGCTATCTTGGTCACCTGAGGAGTCACGTGCCGCTAGAGGCCGTATACAAGGCTGGCAGGATCAGTTGTGGTGGACACCGATCGGCATCAGAGACCGGACTCCGACTCCTCTTATTGACCATTTAGCTACTATTCTCCTCGTGTAGAAATTCTTATCTAAGGTCGATTTCTTCTTGCGTCATATAGTAGTTTAATTTCGGTCTTTAATTATGCGTGGATCACCATGCATGTAGAGTGCTGGAGCAAGGTACACATTTCTATCTCTGCATGCATCATTGTGTATGATCGCGCATCGGCTTTTTCGACTTCCTCCCCTGTTTTATTGTGGATCAAAATGATGGGAAGGAGATCCCTTAAGCCACACCTGGTGGAACCGCTATCGAGCACTCCTCCGTACTCATCTAGGTCAGCTTCGGGGAGTCCAGACCCCACTCTACGAGCCTGAGTTTACGTCCACCCTATTCCCCCTCGACCACCCTTCTTCTTATATCAGTCTAGAGGTGTCAGAGTTTAGTGCAACACAGAGTTCAGAGCATTTGACGGCACCTGGGATGGTTTCTTTTGACTTTGCAGAAACCCAATATGGAAGGCAGAGAGGAACACCCAGATGAGCAGAGACCACCTCCGTACATATATGATCAAGCTGCCATAAACAATTCACTATTAGCCTCCCTAGGAATCATGCAGAGACATATTAGAGACCAGGGAGTGTTCTGGGTGAAATCATGAGGGAGATGCCGTGAGGGACGAGAAGAATGACATGAGGGCGGTGATATACCAGACGCAGTAGAGAAGGAGAACGAACCTAACCAGGAGAGGCCGCCTCCGAGGACCATGAGCAGTTGCACAACCCTGATGCAACCCTCACGCACCGATGGATCCGACTCCCTCCCATCTATGGAGACTTCGAGCTTCGCCCACATAACATTCAGCTACTGCCCAAGTTTCATGGGCTGGCCACCGAAGAATCTCACCTCCATCTGCAGGAGTTAGAAATGATATGTAGTACAATCCATGACAGGTTTGTGACTGAGGACACCATCAAAATGATAGCCTTCCCATTCTCCTTGGTTGATAGAGCTGCTTATTGGCTGAAACATTTGGGGAGGTACATTGACACTTGAGAGCAACTCCGGAACGAGTACTTGAACAAGTATTATCCCACTCGACCCGGACAAATGCAGCAAGAGCAATGATCAGCAATTTCACCATGATCCCCAATGAACAATTCCATGTAGCTTGGGATCGCTTTGTAGAGAGCTCATAGACCGATGTCACATCATGAGATATCACAGCCCAATCTTGTCCAAAGTTTCTTTTGTGGGCTGACATCGGAGCTGCAAGGGGCTAGTAAATGCCTCTTATGGGGGATCGTATTTCTCCCAAGGATGCAGGAAGCGGTCTGGGCCATCTATAAACAGATGGCAGAAAATTCTACAGTGATGTCCCAGGGCTGAATCTTCACACACTCCAAGGTCCCGCCTCAAGGCTACTTCTTATCACCGCATTGCCAGGATCGATGCAGGGAACCATACTTCGTCAGCAGCAATAACACAAGATGAATCATCAGCTGCTGATATGGGCATAATCAGTGAAAAATTGGACCGCATCGAGATCTTGAGAAGAAGCAAGGCCAAGTCTGGCGCAGATAAACCAGTTGGCTAAGACATGAGTGACCTGAAGACTCACATCTTGAGTATTCAGGAGGCACAATCAGCTTCA